>JAQFVV010000184.1:334109-532949 GCA_028023455.1 Epiperipatus broadwayi
GTTTCAATATAAAACTTTCACATTAAAAACAAGACAAAAAGAAGGCTCTTTAAAACCTTCAAAGCATGAGAATCTGATGAAGAATGAAAATAACTATAAAACTATGAAAAAAGAACAAAGAAATTTCATTGGGAAGGAGAGTTATGGTAAAAAAAACCACTGTTACAAGTTCAACATGGAAAATTAGTGCCAAACCAGAAGTGGAATTTAGCGGAGAAACCTTGCAGCTTAAAATACCATGAAATTTATTGGAGAAACCCTGCAGCTTAAAATACCATGGAAGAATCAAATTTGATCTCAATTTCAAAAGAGGGGATTACAGATATTAAAGACCTACATTTCAACTCCAAAAGCAAAATTTCTGACACTCCTGAAGGGGAGTTATGGATGAAAAACATATGGTACAGTCGTGCCATCAAAAAGAATTTTTACAAAAATATTGAAAATTTGCAAGCTAAAGTTAACAAAGATGATTTCAGAGGGGGAAAAGATATACCAACAAAATTAAATCCTAAGTCAGTTGTTGGTACACAAGGAAGCCAGGGGGTAAGTGAATGGATAGATATTAATGTTATTTCAGAGTGCAATAAAGAACTGAAGTAAAAAAAGGCCCCTTCCAACACTGAAAAAACAGTTTTTTTGTCAGTACAGGCCCTTGTTAATAAATTCAATAAGCCTGAGTACACCATGAAGAGAGAGAGAGAGAGAGATTATACAAATCGCAGGAATATAAAATAAAGGGCCCCAGAATCTCAAAGTTGTGAAAAACATAGACAAGTGCATTGAAGAATTTCCAGAGCTTAATTTGAATAGTAATAAAGTTTTGGATAAAAAAAGTATACCGAAAACAGGAAACTTTTCTAAATTGCAATGAAAACCCATAAAAGATTTCCTACGCACAGCAAGTGCTCAAGGGTAATAAAGGGTCTAGTTTGGGGGGGGGTTCTTCCTCCCAGGCTCCTACAGCATGGACTTTGCATAAAAACATGTATGAAAAAGCTTCTGAACTTGTAGAAAATGAAGACATGGTGTTAGAAAAGGAGTTCCCAAAGTTTCAATTAGAACAAGTGGAGAAGAAAGTCAGAAGACAGTGGTCCCCCACTACATTCTGCAATAAACAGATTTAACCACTCAATAAATTCTCATCTGATGAGGTCTTTTCAAATTTATATATGACTGTGCCCTCCTTCTCTCCACCACCACCACCACCAACATTAACTATTATCAATTCCCAGTTCAAGACCTTTACAACCTTCTTCAATCAAATTGCCTTTGGACCTCAATATATAAGATATTATTTCATCATCCAAATGATCAGTATGTCATGGTCCATTTTTTTAACTGCATTCCTAAATAACCCTTCAAATCAAGAGATAAAACCCTGATAGGTCAGCATTGTGGGGATGAACTTTGCAAAACAGAATCTCCAGACACTACTTTAATCATATGGGAAAGTGAGTGCTTTTGGATACATGAAGATTTGAGGTCTGGATGCAGGTGCCTTTACAAACACAGCCAAATTTAAAATCACTCTTGGTAAGGGAGTATCACTCTCAGCCATACCAAGCCTTGTTGAGCTTGGTGAATCTCTTGTGATGATCACCATGTGAGGGGTTCCCCACAGTGTTTTCATTGTGATATAAGAGGCCACTTGGTTCAGGATTGTTTGGATAAGAGATGTATTAGATGTGGACAGGTCCAGAGGGTTCCTCATAGATGCAATCTTGATGAGTCAGTCCCTACAGAGCAGATGATTGAAGAACTGATATCCTCTAGCCCTTTACCCAACTCCAAAATTAGACTTTGGGTATTGCAGAAAGTTAAAGCTAGCACCAGGTATCTCCACAAGCAAATTGGTTGCAAGAAGACTTGGAAATGTGGCAAGAAAACCCCCCAAATAAAAAATGATAGAGGAGAGAGTGGAATGGTTCTACCTTAATACTATCTCAAATTAGATTGTCAGGAATAGCGGGTATTGCAGAAAGTTAAAGCACAGCACCAGGTGCCTCCACAATCAAATCTCTGGCCAGAAGACTTGGAAATGTGGCAAGAAAATCCCACAAAAAACAAAAAAGATAAAGAGGAGAGAGTGAATGGTTCTCCCTTAATTCTATCTCAAATCAGACTGTGAGGGCCAGTTAATCTACACAGTCCTTCAATTTCACTCCTTCCTCAAAATACTTCCAATAGGGCTAAAAGGCACAAGATGATTCCCCCACCTTTGAGTCATGGGAGGAATTGGTGTCTGTTGAAGATTTGGTTGTACTTTCTGGTAAAGATGACAGTGAGAAAATTGATCAGCCTGAGAAAAAGTAACTGATGTACTGTATACCCTGGTACCAGATGGAATTAAGGTTTCTTCAATGGGGTTTTTACCCCCTGAAGATTCACCTCAAGTTGAAGTCCTCCTTGAAGCATTTGACACTTCCCTTCATCAGAGGGTTCTGATTCAGAACCCCCAGCCTTGATGTCCTCACCTCTGAGGGTTGTGTCTCCAGTACTACCTTTGTCTCAGGACATAACAGAAGAAGTGCCTCCAGAAACTGTAACAAATGGTGAGGCTCTCCCTCTGACTAAGGGCTGAATCCAGATTCTGGGGACCCTAGTCTAAATTTATGTTCTGAACACAGGGTCAGATTCTGGGGACCCTAGTCTAAATTTATGTTCTGAACACAGGGTCAATTATGTTGAAAATTGTGTCTATTAATGTCAGGGATCTGAATTCAATGAATAGGACCCATGCCTTACTTCATTGGTTTAGGATGAAGAGTCCTACCCCAATTCAAGGATTTTAAATTTGTTATAATCAGCAGGCAATTTCCTCTGCTGCTCAAATATTGCTGCAGGAGGGAAAGCCATATTGATTAACCACAAGGCATCATTGACTGGTTTAGAATATTATGGACTAATTCTGTCTAATCCTTTTAATTCAATTCAATGGCCAACAATAAACATTGTGAATGTATACCTGTCTCAAAACTCAAAATTGATTCATAGTGTAATCCATGCAATTAATTCAACCTTAAGGACCAGTCCTTTTCCCACCATTATCATAGGATATTTTAATCACAATTATGATAAATTTCTAATCTTGTATTTTTGTGCTTTAACCAACCCCTTGAAAGTGGAGAGAAATATTTTAGTTCTGGAGCTCTCTCCTTTTATAATTGGACTGCTAAATCATTAATAGACCTTGTGTTTATATCACCTTCACTCTCCACCTCGATGAAAGCCTATCTGTTATCTTTGGACTTTTTAGACCTCCTGGCACTTGAGGTCCAGATTGGCCATATGGAGAGTGCTCAGACTATAACTGGTCTCAAAAGAAATGATTTGAATGTTAACAAGAGCCAATGTATCTACAAAACTGATTTTGGGATGTACATTGAATTTAATAGGGTTAGGCTCCTGAGCCTCCCATCAGAAATTGCATGAAAAAAAGTTTACTAAAATATTTAAATGATCAGATAAATGAGTGCACAATGGTGAATAAAGGGTTTGTGCATCTAATTAGATCCCTATCCCTTCAGGAACAGACTATATCAAAAATAATGGACTCCCCCAAAAAATCCAAATATAGGGAGAAATAGAAGGCAGTTTCCAAATACCTCTTGATTAAGAGGGCATGGAAATATTTACATCTTTAGCACTGCTAGACTAGGGCCTAGCTTTGTCAGGCCCTAGGGTTTGATAGAAGCTCCTGTGCCCCAAGGTCAACTGAGGCAGGCAGTAACCGATATGTGGGGTCTTCCATACATCTCAGGATCAGAAAACATTATGCAAAAAAATTCAATCCTCCCTGCACTCTTATGTTCTGTAGATCTTTCTCAACCAGTGGATCTGATTCACATAACATCACAGAATTGTGCATCATTGCTAAGATCAAAGTGTTTCAGGACAGGATCCACCCTGGTTTGCATGGAGTCCCTAAGTTCCTTCTGGTTGACCTAAGATCCTTCACAGTTCCAATTGTGAAGAACATGGTGCACCTCAGTGGGAGCTACCCCATTGCTATGGTGTGTTTCCTGAAAAAACTCAAATGCCTGAGTGATTTGGGGAATTTAAGACCCATCTCCATCAAGGATAATATTCAGCAAAACATCCAAAAATCATCCTCTTATCAGATTGCCAAAAAAGGGAGCTTAACTACTGATGCTGTTGGCTGTTCTCCTCATAGTTGAACAAGTATGTAAGAGAAGGATGAACAAGCCAGTCATGGCACAACTAGACTTTGCCAATGTTTTTGATTTTGTCAGAATAGAAGTGCTATGCAGTGTTCTGGAGGGATGCACTCTAAGGCATACCTCCAAATCATGGAGAACCTCCTGTGAAATCAGATTTTTCTGACTTTGGATGGTTGAGTTGCTCCAGGCTTTCAGCCTTGTGTTTCCATCCCCCAGAGCTTTCCACCGACTGCACTCCTTTTCATGGCTTACATCAACCCTCTCCTGTTGAGCATCGAGGTTACCCTACCTGGGATTTCCATTCTGGTGCTTGGAGAGAGCATTCACCACATTTATTATATGGATGAATATGGTGGTGTTTCTCTCTTCACATGAAGAGATCTGTGAGCTAGAAAAGATACTGGACCAGATCACTTGTGATTATGACCTAAAGGTTTAATGAGTAGAAATTGTCCTTATGGTCAATCAGAACTGGTAAACAAATACTGGGGAGATTTAATGCTCCCCCACAGAAATTTTTCAGCTTTTGACAAGCATTTCCCCCATATTTATGAGAAAAGAGATGGAGAAGGCCTTAATTGTAAAGGTTGAAAAAACAGTGAAGTCATGATGGATGGTCCCACTTTCATTGTTAGGGAAGGTCATGCTACTAAATGCTGTGGTGCTGCCAAAAATTACTTACTAGCAGGCTTTTCCCCAACAAAGGCATTTATCAAAAGGATTAAAACTCAATGTAGAAAGCTGTACTTGAGGGGGAGAACAGTAATCAGCATGAGGATTCTTCAAAACCAAAGTTGTTGAATGGTTGGGCCTATACTCCATTCAAATTTTTTTCCTGTAATGGATCTATAACATCTTGGTCAGGTTGTTTTGGAAAAATGAGAAAGTTGAGTATCCTTTACCAAGTATTTAAGTAGAGCCCATAGATTGACCATCTCCAATTGAAGGAGGTATTTGGTTGAAGTAACAGGTTACGATAATGATTGATAACACAAGACAGGTTACGATAATGATCGATAACACAATATTTCCAGCACCTTGTTTGCTGGAAGGTTATCCTATTGGGACCTGTATGGGCTCACGCACAAAGACAAGGTGGAAGAAAAAACAAAACCCTTACTTGTTATATCAAGATTTGCAAGGTTGACTAAGAGGCTAAAATTAGATCCTTATTTGGTAGATTTTCTGCTCAAGGTCAGCATCAGAGTCATTCCACTAGATCATTCCTGAATTACAGGAGGGAGTTTAAAATGAACATTATCTGCCCCCTCTGTAACAAAGCTGAGATTTTGTTCATATATTATGATGGATTGTGAATTATAGAATGCTATATGGAAGTGATTTCAATTGCAGAATTCTGATAAGAATGTGATGGCTATTGACATTCTCAAAGCAATCAAGAAAGATGAATTCAGATTGATCAGACTTGCAATGCAAGGGAACTTTGCTATAGGGTCAGCCAGAAACATAAAACTCTCAAGAGGTACAAGGGATTCAATTGAAGAGACATTTATAAAAAAAATTAAAGAACATAGAAAAAAGGACAAAAAGACATGCCAGCAATGGCTGGCAGACCAAACCTGATCTAGGGTCAAACTCACCAGGAAAATCTTAAAGAACTTATTGAACTTCTTCCAACTAAGGACTTGCTATTCCTGTGTAGTCCTGCAATGTAATTGAGAAATCACATGTATCTGGACCGATCTTGGAACGTTGGATTGTGTGGATTATCTTCCTTTTAATTAAGCTCATTGGTCTCAAATTATCAAAACAATTCAAATAAAATGTCCTCATTTAGGGCCTTGGGAAACATTTGCTTATTACATTAGTAGGGCCTTGAGAAACATTTGCTTATTATGTTAGTATACTCCCAACCACTAAATAAAAGTCGGTGCCTAATAGGTATCCGGGATTTGCTGAGTGATAAAATGCAATCACAGCAGACCTGGAGGGATAAAAAATAACGTTATTTTTGTAGTGTAAAAATTTACATTATATTATTTATGTAGAATAATGATTGAACATTAGTAACCTAGGTACATTCGTACTGAAAAGATTTATGACCCAGATGTGCAGGAGTCAGATTGAAGTCCTTGCAGGTCCGGACATATAATATATTTGTATAACTTCAGTGGGGAGTATTGTTTGGTCTTGAATATTCAAATTATGTCTTAATCAGGATAAGCAATGTAAAATTTACCCAGAAAATCCATTTGAAATCTTGTAATATGGCAGTGGAGATGTTGGATGGATGGAATGAGACTATACAGGTTTCCTTTCATGATAGGGATTCCCCATGCAGACAGATGATGCCATTATAGTTGGCAATGCAATGTAAGTTGTCTAACCTCTCAACCGTTAGTGATGAGGCACAAATGTCTTTTGAAACAAAAAAAACTTCAGATTTGCAGTCAAGTTGCAAGAACCATATGAACTGAAATACAGGCTTATTATATACCTCTATCAATGTATAAAATATATAGGGTATATGAACACACACAATCCATCACTCACCACTCTATCTAATATCACTGATACACTTGAACACATAATATGCCAAAAATATAAATAATCACCAATATACATATTTCATGCTAAACCAGCAATTATCAGTTGGTCCAGATTATCATCTCCACATAGATATGCAATAAGTGTTCAGATATATATTAAGATAGCCAATCTTGGCCTCAGGGTGACCTTTGAGCATTCCATCATCAAGATTTTTAATTGGATGGACAGTTGAAGAATTGGAGTGTGGAGTGGATTGAAATGTCCATTAAAGTATGAAGATTGGCTATCTTGCTCTTTAATTAAACAACATAATTCAGTAATGGCAATATTTCAAATTCTAACCCATCCAAATGATAGATACATTGCAATTGAATTTAAAACCTGGGCTGATAGATTGCAATTTAAGAACAATAATAAACTAGAAGATAAAATCCTATGCAACATAGAGATGAATAGGCCAACTGTGCTTCAAGGAAAACTGTCTAACCAGGTTCACTGAACAGGAGCTGCAAAATATTTTAATCAAATTTTGGCTGGTCTCAAAAATTCAAATTCTTGCCAGACTCTTTTCTGAAAGGTAATATAATATCAAATACTGCAACATTCTTACTAACAATTAAGTAAAACATTTCACCCATGGACAGTCCTACCATGAACAATGCGAGAAGATCTCCAATGGTTCTCTCATTCAAGGCAGTGCAGCCACAGTGCTTTTACTGCTTGAAAAGATCACATTTAATTAGAGGTTGCCTGGAAAAAATATGCTCCAATTGTGGCCAAAAGAAAAAAAACTCCATCATTGTGATAGAAAAAATATTGAAAGCAATGCCAGCACCACTAACTTTATACAAAAAAAAACACTAATCAAAAGAATAACACATAAACAAGGGACTGAAAAATTAAAACATTCAAAACCAGTGGACAGTAGGATAATATAGATCCAACTTCTGACTTAATGCATTGTCTTTCAATGATAGCAACCAAAATGTCAACCTCACAAAACAACAGGAACTGAGTTCAACACAATCCCAAAAATTAAATCCATGGTTCAGACACCTACACCAGAAGTTTTACAATCTAGCATAGACAAAAATACAATTGATCACCAAATAGTAAAATATTTTAAACCAAAAAAATAAAGAAAGACAATAGAACATGCATAGACACCATAGTTAAAATGAAACTTCATCCATCAAAAGAAGAGAAACACACAACCAAGGAAGATACTTTAGTGAAGAGTCACTTAGCATCCAACTTAACATACAAAATGCAACAGTAATTCATAAAGATAAGCAATCTGACCATAAATCTGATAATTTAAGGTCTTGCAAAATAGAATCCAACATTCCATATTTTAAAAACAGTAAAACTGCTAACACAATATCAAAACCAAACAAGTCACCACAAAACTCAAACAAACAGAGAAGAGATGATAAACACACAACAAAATCAAATATTTCACCAAAAATAAAGCAGACTCAAACAAGTCCCTCTGAAGATTAGCAAAAGAAAGTCATTCAATCCAGATAAATCAATCTCAGATGAAGATTTAAACCCAGTTAGTACTGCTCCAGCCCAATGTAACAATCCTTAATTTCTGAGAGCACTCAGTCCAGACATTGTAAATCGGGGGAAAAACATAAAACCTTGGAACTTCCAAATACTGACCCAAGAGATGGTGGATGTCCCCTTTGTAAAGCTATTGGGATCTATAGATTTTGAAGAGATGCAGGAAGAGTTACAGTTCATCACTTCTATATGGTCTCAGATACCTTCAGAAGATTCAAATAATCAGGAGATTGATTATATCTATTCTTCAATGGGTTGACCCTGAATCTTGAGAAATCTGAGGAAGAGGAACTAAACTAAATGGTCATTAATTATAAAATAGCTGGTGTTAATATATGCAGCCTTAACTCTTTAGACTGTGCTTATGCAATAAGAAATTGGGTAATGGTAATGGTCAACAATTCTCATATTCTACTGATGGGTGAAACAAAGATCCACAGCAACACAGATAGTAAAATAGAAACTATAATGGGCTCCAAGGAATACACAAGATTCTCAATCAGATCCCCTGCAGCTGGTGCTGTAAGAGTACTAATAAACTATAACTCACCACCAAATAAATTCAGTGTATTTATCTTGACAGCAACATAATCATTCTGGAGGTAGAATCCTTGGGCTACAACATAAACCTAGCTTACATATATATGGCAAGAGTGTCACTGCTATACCACTGGATCATACAAATACTAAATGCAGTTCTAAGTAATAGGTCTGGTTCATCAATCATAATACGATATTTTAATACCACATATACCTATCACTGATCAACAGGCAGTTGATGAGTGGAGAGAGCTTCTTCCCTCTTGGGGCCTTCTCCCTGTACACCAAAACTTGTAAGTCCCTAATAGATCTATACTATGCACCAGACCTACATTTCCATATAAATGCATCATTGGTACCTGTTTCATTTTCAGAACATATGGCCCTCATTGTATTGCTGGACACCATCTTTGGCCTCCCCATATCCTTAGGCCCACTGCAAAACTATGTGCAAGGTGATCAGGACTAGCATGATGGAAGCCATAGTGTCTGAAGCATACATATATTTTAACAAAATAAATATTCTATCAAGGTCAGCAAAAAAAGCCTGGTTCTCACTGACAGGCATCCTCCAAACAATCCTAAATCATCTCTCAGAAAGGCAAGAGCCCCAATGGTCTCCTCTGAGACCTTGTAGACATAGAAAGACATCTCCAAACATTGCAAAACCAACCTACAGGAATTGATGACATCATCAGATTCAAAATTTATATGATCAAAACAACTGCCACAACAACACTGCTGGGCCAAGATTTACTGAGATGGACACCAGAGGAAAGAATCAAATCACTCCATCATCTATCACAATAGACAGCAAAACCTATGTGAACCTTCACATAATGAACACTATTAGAGAACACTTGGGTCAGAAAATGCAAGATGAATGCATTGTCAGCACTCCAGATTGGCCTGAGAGTGACAATGAAAGCCATCATGGTATCACAGATCTTATTACTACAGAAGCCATCATCTATACCTGATGAGTCCACCCCAGTCTTCAAATCCTTATACTTTATCTTAGTCAATTCACTATACTAATATGAAAAAGATGGTGAATCACTTGGCATCAGAAAATAAAACCATTGCTGACCTGCTTCCAGTGGCTCTGGTTACATTCATTAAAAAGCATAAAGTGGTCACAGACCTTACAAATATCAGACCTGACTCCACTTTTAATCAAAACAATAGAATCTGTAATCAAAGACCTCATTCAATAACTGATCATAAAACTAAAAATCAATACACCAAGAAAGGCTCTTCCACTGTGCATGCAATGAGTAATGTAATAGCATTAATTGACTATATCAGATGCAATCAGAAAACAAATCCAACAGCAATCCAACTAGATATTGCTGCTGCATTTAATTTGGTCCACATTGACACACTCTTAGAAGTTCTGTCCAAATGTGATATTCCAGTGGCACTTATCCAGATTATAAATAACCTGTTAAATAACAGGGAAATATTCATTACTATGAATGCCAACATTATATTGGAATTCAAACCATCCCAGTCATTACCCCAAGGTCCCCCTCTCAGTGCTATATGATTTCTACCATATATCAATCCCCTCCTAATAGATGTGGAAAAATATGCCAGGAGTTTATGTACCTAGTCTAAACAGAAAGTTTACTACATTTGTATATACAGATGTTGTAATGATCATCCTCCCCACCAAAAATATCTCTCACTGTTTCAAAAAATACTGGATAGATATTCAAATAAATATGGGCTACAATTTAATCCAGACAAATCTGCCTCTTGACAGATTTGCTCTTGGAAAACCATTAAATCTACCTCTGTTAAGCCATAAAAATACCTTGGCTTCTCTATATACAGATCTGCCATAGCAATGACAAAAGATGTACATGAGAATTTACTAGTTGCAACAAGGAGAATTGTCTCATTCTTATCTGGAATCTATCTTTCCCTGCTCAACATGAATGTACTCCCAAAAATTTTATATTTCCTTCCCTTTATAAAACCCACAAAGCACTTCTGGGGGCAAATTAATGTGCTGTGTTCAAGGATCTTATGGAATGGAAGGACAGTGGCAATTAGCCTTAGAGTCATGCAGCAGTTAAGAAAATTTAATGGACTATCCTTACACTCCATAAGGCTTTAATATATCAAGAAACTCACAATACTATGTACAATTTGATAACAGCATCTGGAGTAATACTGTTCTCAGGTCTCACAATGCAGGGTATCATGGTTTTCCCTAATCAATGGTTATATAAAGCAATTCACTACAATAATGGACACTACATTTAACTCTAAAATCATGCTCTGGAACATATATGCAATCCTGCACCCAACCATACAATCCATAGTCAATACATTGTACAGCAAAAAACAGAAGCTTATAAAAAACTTTAAAAGTTAGAGTTCTGAAGCCAAATATTTAGACTTCATCATTAAGTATAACATCAATGGACTATCCACAAACCATTTTTTCTATTACAAGCAAGAATATACCAGCATAGATCCAATTTGTGGTCTGTGCCTGTGTGAGAAGAGACTACCGAACACTTCACCAACCATTGTACAAAGCTAAATTTGATTCATCTCATCATATTCTCCAATACTAGAATAGACCTTAAGCTTATCATGTCATTAAAAGATAGTATCAACACAAAAACCTTACCAATAATAAGACTCTTGGCCTTCCTGATCTATGCTGTTGTGATGGAATGGCCACAGCCAAATGAAGCTCAAATCTTCATTAGAACTCTCAGTATAGAAAAGAGGGATAAGTGCCTGGTGTCATCAAAAATATTTGTGGACACTTGGATTCTATTTTCCTACCCACAGAAGGCAGCATATTGGAAGACCATTCAACAGTTCAAACTAACTAAAGAAAGTGTTGGGAAATATTCCTGGATCTGAGAGACTTTGTAACAACCTAAAAATTAATGAATAGTTAAATGCAATAAGGAAGAAAAGAATATTACATAATAAACAACATGGGCTATTTACTACAGAATAGCCAATGATAACTCAAGATATCAGTTAACTCCTCAAGACTGACAGTTGGTATATGCTTAGTGCTATGTAATCAATGTATGCATTAGAAGTATAAAAGATATTGTGAAAGAAAAAGAAAAAGTACTAAAAAATGAGATATTTTCAGAAAATATGTGGTTAGGTAGTTTATATTTACATATGTAGTACAAAAAAGTAAATAGCATTTAAATAGCCCATTTCTAGGAACCTGTCTCACCAATGGTATGGGTGGTGAAAATATGATTGTTTTTATTCGTTTCAGTTCCTATTTAAAAATAATTACATCAATTTATTGATAAATACTGGGTAGTTTGGCTATAAGCAAGATGCCTGGGAGAGAGGCTGATTAGAATTAGTTTTATCAAACTGGGATTAGATCAGATAAATATATATCATTATGTAGATATAATATGCATTTTAATGATTTAAAGAGATTCATTATTTTATGATGTTTTGTTTAAAGAATTGACAAATAAAGACAAACTATCAAAAATGATAATTAAGTTGTATAACTTAAATGTAATATCTTATTGTCTAAGAATGGTGTAATGAAAGTTATCAAAACTGTCACTATGAACAAGGAAACTCAGATGTTGATATCTCTATGACATCACACAATATTATTAATCAAATGAGAATTAAAAAGTATATCTGGGTTAAAGATAACTTTTACTTTAATGAACTATCAGTAATAATCATTAATATAAATTCTATAAAATGGTTTGTAGTGAAGTTATGAGTTCACAAAGTTTGACACTTGTAATCAAACTATAGTTAAATGCTATCTATAAAACCATAAATAAATAATAAAAATATGTGTAAGAAATTGTGATCTGGGTCAAACTGATGAATTCTGATTTCCCACAAAATGCCCATCTTGGATATCATTTATCTTTTTCACATATCTTTGATCCTACATTTCAGAACATCATGATTAAATAGAAGTTTGATATATATATATAACATATTTTGATAAAATTCCACAAAGTTGTTTTTTCAAAAAATTAAGTTGAATTGAAATGGAATCATTAACTTTTTTTCAATCAAGATAGGATATACTTATTTTTAAGTACTATTACTGTATTTTTACCTACCCTGATTATAAAAAGGTTGGAATAAAGATTAGGAGAACTTTTTAAGAGTTTTACAAATTATGCAAGAGTCACCATTAAGTTTGAAAACAAGAATGTAAATCAAGCTTCTGCTACTAGTGCAACAATGGTAGTTTGAATTCACATGGAAGCAATTCCAGCTTTGGTGTTCTCCATAGTTTGTATATATATATATATATAGTGTGTATCAGATAACATAGAGACTGAAGAAAGCTCACTGCAGGCAAATAGTCACCTGAATTACCCTTTCCAAAAATGACAATAAGCTCCTCTATTGTTTAGAAAGTGACTAGCTGACCAAGAGAATTTATCAGCTTGTTGAAAAATTAGTTTTATACATATTATTTATCTATATGCAAAATAGACAAATGTAATGCATTGTATATATATAAAGTACATCTGGTAAGTTACTTTAAACAATTTCTTTAATAAAAATGGCATTTAAAATCTATAACTTAAAAGTAAACAAGTAAATAATTTTTTCTTGAATTAAAAAGTCTAAAAAAACAAATGATTGATTGATTCATAGAGAATTTTATTTTGAAAAAAGAAAGTAAACTCCAAAAATCTTTTTAGATTAGGGAATAAAAAGAAATTGCTGGAGTATTTTTTAAGAGATGTTTATACTTAATCAAGAGTAACCTGTCGAAAAAGTGATATTACTTTTTTTTTTAAAAAAAAAACTTTGTCAAAGAATTAATATTACTTTTTTTATAATCAATAACACAATGTGTTGCTGTGAAACTTTTTTATATAATAATTTCTGTAGGCTTTCAATATCATAATTTCTGCAGACTAAGTGCTTTGAGTGTTTTGTTATTCCATAATCATGGTCTCTTAGATTATTAATGTCATTATATGCAAATTTATACAAAACTATCTCCTACATTATCCATTTTCTGGAAATGGCAAAACAAGCATCTTTTCTATTTTTTGCATTATCATTGGTGATAAAACAAGCTTCCTAGATTTTTCTCTTGATGTCATTCCTTTCTGTAAATGATATATCAGCAGTGGAGGGTTAAAATCTGTGGTTGAGCTCTTGCTAGTTGTCAGGAAATACAGAACTAGCTTCTTTTTTGGTTATTGCTCTTGTATATATGTATTTGTTTTGAGACAATCTATTGCCAATTGAGGCACACATCTGCATGTTATTAATTGCAAAATAAAGGTGAAATAAAATAGTTATTATATTACTTTTTAAAAATATATATATTTTTTGTTTACCATTATATAATGAATGAATTAATAACTGATTTACATTTATATATATATAAACACATGTATAAATTTTATGTATAATTTTGACATTGAATTAATTGTGTATTGAAAAAATACAATATGATTTATTAGGCTTATTTTTTTTATAAATGCCAATATTTTTTTGTATTTGTCAAAATCAGAGGGCTTAATTTAAATGTACAACTCTATTCTGAAGACCTTAATTTCATTTATTGTTATTTCAATATTAAAGTTGTTCCAGTAAATTTACTCAATCCTAAATAGTTTTAAAATATTATGTTGTATTATCTCCTGCTCACACTGACAGTTATAGAGTTTTTGTTCTCTGAACTAGATTCATATATAATTGTCTGTTATACAAAAAAGGTGTATATTTAGTGTTTATGGACCTTTACTTGATGATCCTGGTTTGGTGCAAAGAGGATATCCTTTAAAGTCCATGCACTACATTTTATTTAGTTTACTATTTATTAGAAGTTAAGTTTATAGTTGGTCAGTATTTAATGATACTAAGTAGCCAGAGCATTGATGATGATTAGCATGTTTTAGTATATAGAATTTATTTTTTGTTATATAATTATGGATTAGCACTTAAGTTTGTAATCCAAATTATTGTTAAATAATCTGTCCCTAAGCTGGCAAAGGTTAAACAATTAATCTGGTTTATGGTAGATCCATTTCAAATCCAGTCACAAGATTGACTGTTGATTTTGAATGATTATTACTTTAGGATAATGCTGGTAAAATTATAGTTACTTAATATAAATAGATCTCTTTGATCTCTCATTGCTCACTTTTTATTATATGTATATTATTCAATTTCATATTCTGACTTGGGGTTGATGATGATTGATGATTTTCCCAACACCCCAGGTTCATTCCTAAAAAATCCATACCATTACAAATGACTACCATTACATATGACTACCAAACTGTGCATCAATGCTGGTGGCCATCACTACAAAATTGCCACTCTACTTGTTCTCAAATAACCACATCTGAAAAAGAAAAAAGGATGCATTTTATGCAGAATTAATTTTAAAGTATTACAGTCAAATATGAGACAACAGTATTGATGATTATAAATTATAAAATAGTTTTAATGTATATTTAAAAAGTTCATGTTTAAAGTTGAATAGAAAATCTGCGATTTTAGAATTGGATTGGAGTTTTGACTATCAGAGTTAGTATAGCTACACTTTCAGTTTTGGGGATGGATGGACAATTGTCATTAGCACAAAAATACAATGTTTTCATGCAACTCCAGAAAGTGTTCTATTACAGGCATTGCTCCTATCAACTTTCTGATTTGCTGTTGTTTGTCAAGATGTAGTTAGCATAGTCCAGGCATAATTCCAGCCTCTAAGTCTCCAAGAAAAGGAGTAAGACATAGCCCTATATTTTTCAGCCTCTAAGATTCAAAAGAGCAGAGCATAGTTTTGCATTTTGCAGCTGCTAAGATTAAAAGGAGCAGGGTATTGTAAAGATTTTTGCATGTTTTTATTTTGGATTGCAATAGCTTATAGTGTCAAAATTGAGGTAGCTCTCTTGGTATTCATAGTACATTGTGTACTTATCATCCAATGACTGAATACTTTATTTCAGGATTGCAGGTCATTATTCATTATATTGTCAGATGTCTGTCAAATCTCTAAAAATTGATGAGTACATAGTTTGAGGTATGAACTTTTGTTTTGACATGTATATTATGTAAAATATTGTTAGATGTGTGTTTCATTTTTCTATATTCCTTTTCCCCATGAAGTGTTTTATGAGACTGTTATGTGTCTCATGGCATATAATAACATAATAGTATGTTAAAATTGGGGTGGAATTAAGGCAAGGATGCCCTATGTCACCTATTATTTTGTTTGTGTTGTATTTGAGTGAAATGGAAAGAGCATTAGAAAGATTAGGAAGAGGGATAGAGATACCATTAATAGGTAGTAAGGGAGTATATATTTTGTCAGGTTTTTTTTGTGGATGATATATTTTTGTATGCAGAAAGCAGAGAAGATATGGAAGTTATGCTGAGAACATGTGCATGGGTGGGTAAAGAGATGGGGATTAAATTTAGTGAAAAAAAATCAAATATAATGATGGTTAATACTGGGGAAAGAGAAGATGTAGAATTTTTATTGGGAGATATTAAGTTAAGTGTGGTGAATAGATATAGTTATTTGGAAATTATTTTAAGTAATCAGAAAAATTCTTTGGATGAATGGGAGAAAAAATTGATAAATGAAGCAAAGAAAAAAAAGGGATTGATAAAGAAATTAACAGTGTTTTCATATAATAAATATGGTGTAGTTAGAATTATATGGAAAGGAGTTGCAGTAGCAGGGTTAACATATGGTAATGATGCATTATATGTTAGTAAAGAGGTATTAAATTACTTAAAAAAAAGTTCAAAAGGAAGTAGGAAGGCATGCATTGGATGCAGATGTATGGACAGCAAGGGAGGCAATTCAAGGAGAAATGGGATGCTCAAGTTTTCATATGAGAGATGCAAAAAGTAAAATGAAAATGTTTGGTAGATTGCAGTATATGGATAATAAAAGAATAGTCCAAATAGTATTTAATTGGGTTATGAGTAAAGGGCAGGTAACAAGATGGGTAAGAAAGGTAATGCAGTATGCAAAAGATTTGGATAAATAATTTATATCAGTATATTTGTACAAAAGATGGGATGATTGTGTTAAGAGGATTGCTGAGTGTTGTAGTAGTAAGGAATGGGATAAAATAATAGATTTATTAATAAAGAATAGAGAGTTAGAGAGATGGAGAAATAGTATGGAGAGTAAAAAGAGTTTATATAGAAATAAACAGAATATTAGGTGTGAGTTAATATATGATAATAGTAAGGAAAGTAGTTTATTATTTAAGGCTCGAAGGGGATCTTTAGCTACAAGAGAATATACATGTAAATGGAAAAAAATGGGTGATTTATTTTGTAAATTATGTAAGGAAGGAATAGAAAATATTAGGCATTTTTTAATTGAATGTAAATGCTTGAAACAGAAAGGGTACATATAATGAAGTTATGGAAGAATAAATATGAAAAAAGTGATTATACAAAAAGTGAATTATTGGTTTTTATGCTGGGTTTGGGAAAAGATAAAGGGGATTTAGATATAAAGGTTATAGAGTTGACAAAGATTATGTTGTGAAAATGAAATGGAGCAGAATATGGGAAAATTTAGAGTGGGGAATGGAAAAATAAAGTGGTTAACAGGTTTACCTGGGCATAATTGCTGATATATTCTTGACTTCATTTAATGAGAAGCCACAATACATCACATCACATGGGAAATTTATTTACTGTGATCAGAATGTATGATGGTGATGGTTTGCACTGACTAGACTCAGAGAGAAACAAGAAATCTTAAATATTGTTTAGGCAATTGAGAAATAAAAGCACAAAGACAAACATCAGCCAAATTAAGTTTAAACAAATTTTAAATTTTTTATTTAAGAGCAAAATAAATTATGATGTATAAGTTATGACACAGAAATAGGATTATATCAGGTGTGTACCAGAAAGACTAAAATTCCATGCTCTGGCAGACAGACTGACCTTGTAATAGAGCATTAGAAAGGGAGAGAACAAATTTCTTTCAACTGAGAATTCACCCAAACATTAGTTTTCCCATTCACATGTATGAAAACAATACATTCTTGAAATAAATCAATGAAACCAGTGCCAGCGAGCTTTTGTAGGCCCAGAAAATGCATCAGGACAAAGACCGTCTTATGCCAGTAGAAGCTGCATCTTATATTGCATTTAAAGTAAAGATGATTGATTTACCTCAAGAACAAAAGAAAAATATGATTTAGTGAGAAAAGAAAACAGAAAATTAACTGGAAAATCCCCAATCAAACGATTGGCCAAAACTAATAATAATTAAAGATCTCAATAGGAGACAAGTAAAACATTAGAAAACCAGTTACGTCTGCCCCAGTATTTAAAGAAAATGAATTACAAATAATTATAATTAAGAAATAAATTTATGAAACAAGTTCTGAGTACAAGCTCTTATAAATTTAAAACCACACATAAATACAAAAATAAATCTCGAAAGCTGACATTCTTAGATTTTTATAAATTAGTTTATCAGAAAGTGCTTGTGAGTAAAAAACATTAACTTAAGGCATTAAATACTTTAACAAAAAGAAACACCCTTTCACTGGTAATTTACAAAAGGATAAATATTATCTTTCTGCTGGCAACTTATAAAATTAGAAAGACAACAATTCCAGTTTACGATTTCAGAGACATAAGAAAAGAAAAAACGAAATCTCCACATACAGAAAACTAGGACATAAAAATATGAGAAGTCACCAGCCAAAAGATTTTGGTGGTTAGCAAAAGTGCAAACACAGTACTTAAAATCAATTATGGGATACTAAAATAATTACAGGTGAGCATTTAAAAATATACAAGGCTGCTAAAGCATTAAAAAAAAAGGTTAGGCATAAAAATACAAACTCACTAGTCACTCTCCAATAAACAAACTTGGAATCTTAAAACTAAGATTCCAAGACACATGGCAAAGTACAATAAGATAGAATAAATACAGCTAATAACTATGAGGTTAAATATTAATTTAGAATACAGGTTTATTAGATTGAGTGGAGATTTTTTTAAAAGAATTTACACTGGAAAGAATAAAAGAAACTTTTACCTTATGGTAAAGCACAGTTCGTGTAGAATGCGCACATTTATTTTATTTCATTTTCAGGTCCTTTGACAGCTGCAAGGTAGAGGCAGTGTTTATTTTAGATGTTCATGGCAGGATTGAAGGAGAGTTAGCAGGCATGGGTCCTTCTTTTGAGTTAAGCTTCCTGATTCTTCTTTACTTCTCCCATTATTTTTCTTCTCATTTCTTTCATTTCCCTAATCATTTTTCCTTTATTGTCTGCTGGTCCTGCTTAACTTCACTAGTTTCTTCCTTTATTTTTGCTTTAAACTCTGCCATCATTGCTTGCTGACTTTGCTTGAATTCACTCACACCCTCCTTCATTTTTATTACCAACTTCATCAACATCTTCTTCATCATCAACCTGACCTCTGATTCTTCTTTTTCAACTACTCCCATTTTTGACACAAAATTAAATTCACAATACTAACTTTTTTTAAAACAAAAAATCTAAAAGCACAAAAAATGCTATTTACGGTATCAGAAAACTATTTTAAAATCAATTCTATAAACATTAAAACAATCTATTTGAAATATAAAAGAGTATGTGCTTTAATACCCGTACTCTTTTTAAATAATTAAAAAATTTTTTTTTTAACATTAGATAAGATTTAACAAAAATTAAGTTTTTAATTTTGGCAGTAAAATCCTTGAATCAGACATCAATCCGGTTCAATATATATATGAAGTTGAAAGGAAAAGTAGAAATAAACTCAGACAAAAATTTTTTGTAGTTATTTTCTATATTATACTGAAATAACAGTTAAAAATAAAATAATTTTAAAATGTTTTTATATTATAAATTAAATATTTAAAAAGATATAACAAATATTTTATTAATTTTGATTTTGAAATTAAAATAAGCATATTTTTATGTTACAGTAGATATACAGGTAATTATAAAATTCCACTATCTATATTGACTAGCAAATTTTTTGTAATTAATGCTTGCATAACTTGGTAAAATTCTACACAGTTGTTTTTTCAAAGGATTAAGTTGAATTGAAAAAGAGCCATTAATTTTTTATGATAAAGAATACTTATTTTTAATTACTGTATTTTTTCTGACCTTGACTATTAAGAAGTTGAAAAAAAGATTAGGAGGCTTTTTCTTAGAGTTTTACATACTATAACATAGTTACTATGAAGTTATAACTGAAGACAAGAGAGCACAAGTCTAGCTGCTGCTAGTAGTACAGCAACAGCAAATCTTGGATTCACATGGAAGCAAGATCTAGTTTGTGTTCCCCATAGTCTTTATAGATGTGTGTATTAGATAGCATAAAGGCTGATGGAAACTCAGTGCAGACCCAGTTACATGAATTATGCTTTTTCAAAAATGACAATAAGTCCCTCTACTCTTCAGAAGGGACCAGCTGACCAAGAGAGTTCATCAGCTTGCTGAAGAATTAGTTTATCTATATGTAGAAAAGATAAATGTACTGCATTGTATATATATAAAGTAAAGCTGGTGAGTTACTTTAAATAAGTTCTTTAAAAAAATGGCATTTTAAAAGTAAAACAAGTAAATAATTTTTGCTAGTCTAAAAAACAAATGATTGATTCATAGACAATTTTATTTTGAAAAAAGAAAGTAAATTCCAGAAATCTTTTTAGATTAGGGAACAAAAAAAATTGCTGGAGTATTTTTTTAAAAGACATTTATAATTAATCAAGAGTAACCTGTCAAAGATGTGATTTTAATTTTAAAAAAAAGAAAAAGAAAACATTTATGAAGGCCTGTCAAAAGAATTAATTTGTTTTTTTAAAAAATAAACTTTTTTTTGTTTACCATTAGATAATGAATGAATTAATAACTGATCCATATTATTTTTATATATACACATAGGTGCAAATTTTATGTATACTTTCAATATAGAATTGTGAAAAATATATTTTTAATAATTTTATTATTTTGCCAAATTAAAATATATGTTATAAAAATCAGTTTGCACACATATTTCAATGTGTACCCACATATATGTAAAACAGTCAGTATTTATGTATTAGTAAAATATTATAACTCATTTTTTATTATTATATGGCAATTCCCATATGTTGCAGCACAGCTGGGTGCTCATATAAATGAGTGTCAAGTATGTTAAAATTTATCATATTTTTTATTATATGACAATTCAAATATGTTCATAAATTATTATACTACATATCTGTGTGTGTTTCATGTAAACCTATTTGTAAATTACAATGTAATAGGGGATTTCTTTTTGTATTCATCAAAATCAGAGAGACTTAATTTAACTGTATAGCCATATTCTGAAGACCTTAATTTCATTATTATTATTATTATTATTATTATTATTATTATTATTATTATTATTATTATTATTATTATTATTATTATTATTATTATTATTATTATTATTATTATTATTATTATTATTATTATTATTATTATTATTATTATTATTAAATTGATATTTCATTGTTCAAGTTATTACAGTAAATTTACTCAATCCTAAATAGTTTTAGAATATAATATGTTGTATTTATCTGTTTCTCACAGTAACACTTATAGTGCTTTTGTTCTTTAAGCTAGATTCATACATAACAATCTGTTATATAAAAAGGATTTATATTTAGTGTTTATGGACATCTAGTTGATGTTCTGGACTGATGCAAAGGGAATATTCTTTAAAGTCCATGCACTACATTTTATTTAGTTTAATATTTATTAGAAATTAAGTTTATAGTTGGCCAGTACATTAATGGTACTAAGTCGCCAGAGCATTGATGATGATTAGCATGTTTTAGTATCACATCATTATTTTTTAATTGTTATATAATCATGGATTAGCACTTAAGCTTGTGCATCAAAATTATTGTTAACTAATCTGCCCCAAGCTAGTAAGAGCTAAATAATTAGTCTGGTCTATAGGAGATTTCAAATCTAGTCACAAGATTGACTGTTAATTTTATTGTTGATGATTCATGATGATGAATGATTATTACTTTTGTATAATGCTGATGAATTTATATCTATTTAATTCTTTGATCTCTCATTACTCATAGTTCTTCATTATATATATTTTTTATTCAATTTTATATTTTGACTTGGGCTGGATAATGATTTTTCCATCATCCCAGGTTCATCCTAATTTTCAATACCATTACAATATATATATAAAATTAAAAGCATATTTTTAAAAACAGTGTATATAAATTTAAAATTACAATATGAGCTATATATACCTTACTCACTTGAAAAAAAAATGAACTGGATGTTTACAAAAAAACAAACATTTTTCACATTTTATTCTTATCTCAATGCATCTTTCACCTTATCTCAATCATATCATAATCATTCATTAGCCCAGAAATCAAATCAACTTCTCTGACTCTGAATGTATTTTTGAAACACCCAATTTACTTTTTTATTTGAGTAAAGCATACATAGCTTATATTGTAATTTTAAATTCATATACATCTTTTTTATCTTTTTAAAGATATTTTTTAACTTCTATTTAATCACAATTTTCTGAAACATATGACCAAAGATGTAAAAAAGATAAATGATTTCCAAGGTGTGAATTTCATACTGAACCAACACTCTCAGTTGGCTCAAATTAGAATGTCTTACAGATATTTTTATCATTTATTTAGGATTTTATAGATAGCAATTAACTATAGTTTGATTACAAGTGTCAAACTTTCTTAACTCACAACTTTCCTGCAAATCATTTTATAGAATTATATTAATCATTGTTACTAGTCACTCATTAAACTATCTCTAGTCCAGATATACTCCTTTAATTCTCACTTGCTTAATAATATGTAAGTAGTGTTATAGAGATTTCAATATCTAAGTTTCCTTGCCCATGTTGATAGTTAATATAATTTTATAAAATGGTTTGTGAGGAGTTCAGAAAGTCTGACACTTGTAATCAAACTATAGTAAATTGTTATTTATAAAATCTTAAACAAATGATGAAAATATGTGTAAGAGATTGTAATCTGGGCCATCTGAAAAGTGTTGGTTCAGCATAAAACACACATCTTGGGAATAATTTATATTTTTTTCATGTTTTTGATTACACGTTTCAGAAAATTGTGATGAAATAGAAATTTAATATATATATATATGAAGTTAGAAGTATATTCAAAAGAGTGTATATAAAGTTAAAATTATACTATGAGCTAGGTATGTCTTACTCACTGGGGAAAAAAAACTGGATGCTATGCATAAAGTTAGTTTGATTTCTGGTTGATGAATGATTGTGATACGATTGAGCTACAGTGAAAGATACACTAAGATAAGATTAAAATTTGAAAAAATATATATATATATTTAAATATTCAAAGAAAATAGGTGCACTAAAGAATAAAAATGTGAAAGTGAATCATCATAAAAAAGCTAAACACAGTTACAGAATTTCTCCTATGGTAAAATAGCGGTAATTTGTTCCAAGCTATTCCATAATCAGATTATAGCAAACCACATTATAATATGCATTTTTAGAACATATAAACTTGTATAAATACAGATGCATATACATATATACATAATGGATATATAAATAGTGTAGATATGAAATACGGTTATTCAGAATAAAAACAATTGGAAAAATATGAATGCAGAGTATGGAAGATGTGATAAAATAAAAGTGGACTAATAAAGGTCATAAACACATAAGAATTTAAAGAAGAATGGATTTAAAAAGGATTATTATTGAAAAAATTAAAAAAGAAAAAAAAAGGTCATATTAGTAGTCTGAAAGATATATTTTAAATTAGCATTTCAATATATGTATGTATTGCTTTAAATATCAACACTTAAATATTGAGATGTTGGGAAGCAATAGAAAAATGGTGCTGATGATTACTTGCTTCATAATATATTACTAATCTAGACTCTAATTCTATCTTAAAGCAAAAAATTTAAAGAATTATAAAAAACATTAAAAATATATAGAACTGCCTCAAATCATAACTTGTAAAAATATTGTAAAAAAGTAGCACACACACACATATATATATATATAATCCACTGCTGAGCAAAGGTCTCTCTCCAACAATTTCTCATAGAGGAACACTATAAAAGAACTCATTATTTATCAGGTTTGCCAACAGCAAAGTGATAATGGGTTTGAGAAATTTTTTATTCTTGTTTTACCTTCTAATCAAGGAGAGCTAGATTCATTTACTGACTAATGTTTGATGGTTAACTAGATTATAAGCATGAAGATGAAGTGCTATCTCAGCTCCATGAGACCTTTTGTGAATATATTTTGTATGTGTATTGTAATAATATTTTAATATCTAGATTAATAATCACAACCTAAAATTCTAAAAAAAAAATATTGGCTTATTAATAAAGCAATATTATTGATTATTAGTTATTACTGTTGCAAATAAAATGATTGGAAATGATAATGAAATTACTGATGCTACTATCGTGAGAAGCAAGTTATTAAATTTATCCAAGATGTCTTCCTGTACAGATTTTATAAATATACAGCGTCTTAAAAACTATGTGTATCAAATTGTGTTTTTATCATGATGAAAATTTCATTAAAAAGATACACACACACACACTTAAAGTTAATTTTGAAAGAATAATAGACAGAATAAAAAGATACATACTAACTACAACAGGAATAAAATATTTTAAAATATTTTTGGTATAGTAGTAATTTTATTATTTCAATTAGATGATTTAAACTACACTTAATAATAATATAAAGTTTTAGCATAATATTCAAACACATATATGAGCATGCATGAATGTTTTATGTGGTTAGATGTATTTAAAATTAAAAGGTAGAACATGAAATGTTTTAATAAATTTATTATTAGAGTGATAATTAGTTTTATTATTAATTGTGATAGGAACTTTAAAGAAAAACAAAATAAATGAAAAAAAAAACACCATTTAATTTAATAGTATAAGTAATTTATTCATAAAACAATAATGTGTATTTATCTTTATAAGTAATTAATGTAATCTGGAACTTCAATTTTAAAAATGAAATTATCACAAATTTTGGTGCTATAGACTTATAAATTTCCAAATATCATTTGCTTCCTACTGTTGTTAAGCAGCAATGATAGAATATTCCCATAAATATCTAAAAACGTGAAGGATTTTAGGTAAAAATTATGACCTCACTAATCATATGACTGGAACCTATAAATAAACCTATATGTTAAAAAATGGTTAGTCTTTTACTAATTGTATGCCAAAGATTGCATATGATTGAAATGCAAAATTAGCAAACTTGGCATCCTGCACTAAAATGATATCTGAATAGACTACGAACTAAACATTTGTCTCCTTAATGGAAAATGTTCCTCTACATTGTCCTAAATGTTGAAACTAAATATCTAATAATTTATATCATTCAATAATGAATTTAAAAGGAATGAAAATCAAATATATAATTTTAACTACAACATTTTTTTTATGTGAACTGCATTATTTATTTGTCTCTTCTCCATACCAGAAATTACTTGCTTGAAATTTATATTTGCTAGATCAACATATATTTATGAAAAAACTACCTAAAACTTTGAATACTAGTTTAAAAGTAATGCAACCAATAGATTAAATACTACTTAATATTACAAGATCACATAATGCAAAGTTATGGATAATTATTTTGCAAATGACTGTTAATAAACACATTTATACTCATCAATATTTCATTTTCTGAAATATGCTTAGAGATTTTATAATCAATAAAAACTATGCCTTGAAGGATTAATTGCTGCATTTAATACCAAAGGAATATGAAACAAATAATTATAAGCTTGTCTAATATGGTTTATAAACTGACCATTAGTGCATTTGTACTTACAAATTCAGCCTTTGTTACTAAGCATTTTCTATAGGGATTAAACTTATCCATTAGGGATTTCTTCAACCTTAAAACACCTATGATTTAAATTGAATACTTAAATTATTGTGCCTGGATAATTATTTCTTGGACATTTTTAAAGATTAAGAATTATAATTTTAAGGATATAATATATTTATTGAATTTGTTTAATTTTATAATATTTATAAAGTTTTATCGTTCTATAAAAGTTTTCTCAAAAAAAAAAAGATATGATAAAGAAGATACAGGTAACATTATGGATATAATTTGTGTTAGTAATTTTCTCTACCTTAGAGATCAGTTGTTTAGACTTTAAGTTAATTAAAAATCATTTATGGCCAAGATAATATTTTATATATTTTATTGATCTCTTGATGTAATAATAAAGGTATCTAGAGTATATGTTTAAATATTTATTAAGATTATTTTTCTTATTTTTTTTACCTAATGAAGTACTTTCACAAATCTATGAAGATTAGATAGTATATTTGATTATATTTGTGGTATTGATAACCATATAAATATTCATTAGCTGAGGCAAACTCCTCACAATACCTTATTGTAATTTTAATTATAATATAAGCTTGATAAGCATATTATGTATGCCATCAGCACCTCGAATAATCAGATCAAGTTAAAGTCATACTTTTATAAGAATAGAATATATAAATTGGGTTAAGTCTTCTCTTTTATAAAAGAATTTAGCTTATGAGTCTGATATCTATAAGAAAATGTTACTATTACTTTAATTAAGAATGCAATAAAACATTGTCACATTTTGTTTATTGTTAATATATAAGTCTTTGAGTTAAATGCTACACAATCTTCTCCAATGGAATATTATTGCTATTGCATGACATTCCATATATCTCACACAATTTTTCACTAAAGTAGCAAGTATTTATTAAGTATAGTATTACAATACTATTTATCATCTTTAAGATAACTTATCAATATTGTTAGTACATTTTTTTTAAATATTTATAGTTTAATTATTAATAAAATTAATTTTATATTTGTTAATTATCTGGTTTTGTTATTAATTAGTCAAGACTCATCATCAGTATGGTTACACAATCTTATAATTTATTACATGTTACTTAAAATAAATATTCCTCTTTATTTTATTCATTTACACTATTTCAATTGTAACTTTTTATTCATTTGAGATATGAAATCAATACCGATAATAAATCATTTTAAATATTTTCTGAGATTCTGACATTAAGGATAGTAATTTATTATATGCTGTTAAAACCCTGAGATAATTGTTCACGTAATTAATGCAAAATAAGAACCTACTTCTAGTCTTGTTAAAATATGTAAATATAAAAAATTGATTCATTAATGTTTAATGTACACATTAGATGCAGAAAACAGAATCCACACTGAGATATTAATATTGCTAATCTTTGTTACAGTTCTCCATATCAATATATTTATTTTAAATATTATTAAAGAGTTTCATACTGTGATGAATCCAGAGGGTGTTCGTTTTATTTTCTACCTTTTAAAAGGTGGATCTTATTCTGGATAATAAAGAGTTTCAGTTTTTCTGGCAACATCCTTTCATTCATAGTAATAATAATATTTTTATTGGTTACAATATATATATACGAAAAGAGAGTGATCATTTAAATGAAAAATAAGCTTTAAAAAAAAAAAAATCATTATAAATTAAATTTTAAACAAATGAGAAAATTAAATATATAATAAATATTTTTTTATTGAAATGTAGAAATGAAATTAGTTAATGAAAATCTGAAGTCTGAAACTAATCAGCTTAATGAATCCAGGTCAGTTTTATGAAACCCAACCTTTTGCAAGTTATTTAATGTTTTATTAAATCAGAAACATTGATTGGTGCCAACAGACTTCTGGTAAATAGAATTCAATTTTAAAAAAAAAAAATGAATATGATATTAAAAAAAAAAAAAGATAAATTTTTAAAGAAATATATATATTGAACATTGATTTATGTGAGAGGGGAAAATGCTAAAATTTGCAGAATTCGTATATGCATATATGTACACATAGATAATTATGATGCGTAATGTTTTGTGCAATCGTTTTTTCCCAAATATTTTTTTAAGATGTAATAACATGATATAGTTAGTCTTCAATGGGGATTCAAAAACTAATAGTTTCTGAATAAAAACTTTGAAACTTTTGTTACTCACACATCACATTGACTTACTGAGCAAATGACTATTTGATTATTTTTTTAGCTATTATATATATATAAAATTAAGAGCATGCTAATAGCTCTAAACAAGCTTTTTTATTTTATTTATGATAAATGATACTACAAGAGAAGGCATTCAAATCATTTTTATCTTGGATTGTCCCCATCCCCAGACTGGGTTCGACCTATGGGTCTCTTCAGTGAGGAGTTTGGACATTAGATTTAAAAAACCATCCTTTTAATATATATACATTATTGAGATGAGACAATGTTAAATTTTATTATAGTATTCAGCTAATAATCAACTTTGGAACCTTCAGCTCTAAATCTGTCATTCCATCACTGTGCTAAATTGCACAGAGGCTAATTGTTATTTATTTATGAAACTGAATTAATAATAATAATAATAATAATAATAATAATAATAATAATAATATATTCCAAGATGCTTTAAATAATGCACATTAATATATTAAATTTTCTTCATTTCACGTTATACTCCACCCCCACAGTGTATTAAAGCAAAAGAAACCAAGTTCAAAATCTGTCAATATTTTGGAATGATTAACAAGTTTTAATTAAAAGTTAGTGAAGTGTTTTTGAAAGTTGGAAATGTCAATTATTAATACTGTTTTTTTTTAATTTGTTTTCTGGCTCTAGTTTTGAATTAAAATAAATATCATTAATTGATTATCAAGTCCTAGGTTGAATCTATAAATAATATTATAGTTTTAAAACATATATTTTCTGTTAATCAAAATAGAATTCAACTCTACTGCATCTTCAATTGTATGTTTCCATATCTATTTGTATTTAGCATTTATCTTAAAGAAATAATTTATTATATACAATTTTTCTTTTTCTGCAAATTCCACCAATCTGTATTCTCTCATACTTCTATCATCATTGTCAAATTTATCTACAGTACTTTTATTTTTCAATTATTTTATAATTCTAGCATTAAAATCTTCTATGACAATTTTAAATTGTTCTTTGGTATGATCAAAAGCATTGTATATATCTATATAAAATGCCTCTAGTTCTTTATCACAATGATAACTTGAATTATCCACATTTGGTATCTTTCATTAAATTGAATAGTTTATCATGCCATTCTATCTAATATATCAGCAATCTCCAGAATGTTATTTTCACATTTTTTTAAAAATTTATAATGAAACCCACTCCACTTGTACTTTTAATATTTGTGTTTTTATAATACAGTACTGTTGATTTTTCAAATCAATTGCCTTTTCACCTTTTTTTAAATTTTTTCACAAAGCCCAACAATATCATATTTAATATCAATGAGTTCTTTTTGAAATTCATGTAATCTTCCTTCACTTGACAGTGACCTGGTAGGTAAATAAAAGATCTTTATCAAATAACAGATGAAGTTTAAATTCAAAAAATTCTTAGCACCCCCCTACTATTGGCCTCTAACTGCTGCCTTGGATGATGATTAAAGCTCTTGTGAACAAAAGTCATAATTTATTTTTGCCTTTCCCTGATTATAAATATCTAAAAAGATCATTTCCTCACCCATTAATCCTAGCTATAAGAAAATTTAATTGGTGTCTTAGTTAAAAACCATTAGGAAATTGAAAAAAAAAGTCGTAATATTTTTTGATCTTAAACTCAGAAATAAAGCCCAAAAACTTACTATGTTGGCAAGATGTGTTGGTGAGCTGTCCATCCAGGTTCATTTACAATATGCATAATTGCTTAATAATAATAATAATAATAATAATAATAATAATAATAATAATAATAATAATAATAATAATAATAATAATAATAATAATAATAATAATAATAATAATAATAATAATAATAATAATAATAATAATAATAATAATAATAATAATAATAATAATAATAATAATAATAATAATAATAATAATAATAATAATAATAATAATAATAATAATAATAATAATAATAATAATAATAATAATAATAATAATAATAATAATAATAATAATAATAATAATAATAATAATAATAATAATAATAATAATAATAATAATAATAATAATAATAATAATAATAATAATAATAATAATAATAATAATAATAATAATAATAATAATAATAATAATAATAATAATAATAATAATAATAATAATAATAATAATAATAATAATAATAATAATAATAATAATAATAATAATAATAATAATAATAATAATAATAATAATAATAATAATAATAATAATAATAATAATAATAATAATAATGGCATGATAAAAATGGATAAGAGACACCTTTGTAAAAAGTAAATTCTAACACCATTCTATGAAATAAAATTTGTAAATTAAAAGACATTTTTTCCTAATGCTTTTGCAAGAAAAACTTGAAAATATGACTTTAATCATTTAATGTATTTGGTAAATACTTTATGTGTTTATTCTATAAAAATAAACCCCAAGATTAAAATGGGTACTAAAAAAATAATGTTTAAAAAAATAATTTTTAAAACCATAATTAAATAATAACTTTAAAACAAAAATACTTATGTAGTATCATAAGTGAAAATTTATTGAATTTGAAATTTTTAATATTTTCTTTCAAAAGTTTTCATATTATTTTTTGGACAATCCTGCAAAATTGTTAGATCATCAAATAAGATATTTTATATTTTTGAAAATAACTGTTTTATCATATTTAAATCCCATCACTATCCCCATCACACACATAACCATGAAAATATTGAACCACCTTCCTTACCTTCTCAGGCCAGCTCTGATATTATATAAGTAATTCATAAATTATCTATTTACTTATCAAAAATTCTCTGGATAGCTTTGCCTTTGAGCTCTATCCTGCATAGCAATGAAAAAAGAGAATCCGGTTTGCCTCCATTATACTTTCCAATGTACAATTGTTGTAAAAGCTGATGTAACTCCTAGACATCTTTACCAATATTTAGATCAACTTTTAAGCAGCATGTCAATAATTCATTAAAAATAGTTAAAAATAGTTCATGTTTTTTGAAAATCGATTCAAAATCTCTCATGCTATAAACTATTAACAAAGTTATAAACTATTAACAAAGTTCTATTCCTTCAATAATAAAATATTTACACTATTATTTTATTTTTATGTACATGTTATTCTACAATCAATAACTATAATTTATTATATATATAATTCAATATTTTAAATTTTCATACATTGTTTATTGATGTAACTTTTACATTTTATTAGGACTGTTCAAACTAGGTCAACATCAAATAATGACTGATATAACACTTTTGTTCCATCAGTATCTCTTGGTTAAAAATAGTTCTTTAATTTAAAAATCCATTAGTGACTTTTAATCCAGAATTTTTCACATATAACTTGTTTACATTTTCTAGTAACAAAAATAGCTTCTGTATTCATCCAATAATAAAATATTTATGCTACTTCATTATTTAATTTTGTAATGCTTATTAGTAACCAAATTGTATTTTATATATTATACTTTATCATATAATTTGATAATTAGAGGTTCAACAAGAATTTATTTAAGGAAAGAAATTTAAAATTTTCATATTTACATTGTTTATTCAATAAATTTTTAAAAACCATTAATAAGGCTTGCACTTTATTTTATTTATTCATATGTTACATTGGATAACTATATTAAAAAATCAACCTCATGGTTTGTTCCATTCTTTGCATTTTTTAGACATTTTGTCAATAATGCAATCATATACAGGTTTTATCACAAGAGAATTGCATTAAATAATATCATTATCAGTAATAAATTGAGGGGTTGCCAATCTCTTGCATATGCCTACTCAGATAGCCAATCAGATGTTAAGACAGCAGTCTGAAGAGTGACCAAGCTGCAATCTATGACAGAGTTTTTGATAAGGAAAGAACTGCTGTCTTAACATCTGATTGGCTGTCTTAGAAGCAACAGTAGACACATGTGAGACATTGGCAACCTCTCAATTTATTACTGATTTAACAACAATATGCAATTTATACAATAATAATATCATTATCATAAAATTTGTTAATAATTAAATATTTTGATGTGCAATAATATCTTTTTAAAAATTACAATTTTTATTCATTCTATTTTTCTTAAATTTGCACCATAGTGTGGATTACAGAACAATTATAAGTTTTTAGCTAAAGAACAAGCCTGAGTCCACATTCAAGAAAAAGTTTACCTAAAACATGTAAACAAATAATACAGTATTAAAAAAAGATAATATCATTATTAAAAATAGGAAAAACTATTAAGTAAAATGTGTAAAAAGATAATACAGCATAATAAGAAAAAAAGAGAACATTATTATTAAAAATATTTTGCAAAAAACAGCAGTGGAACTGATGCTAGGATGCCATATTCCAGAATCTGTTATACTACCACTGTTATAAACCGAATAAGACATGTGACATCTGTAGAATATCATTGATAAACATAATTTCATCATATACAAAATTACTGTACTTGAGGCAATAAGTTTTATTTTTAAATAAATTATTAATAGTAACGTGTTACTTTTTATATAGATTAAGATATTTAAATAAAAGTGATTAGGAAATCTAAACATTTTATTTACATATATATTTTATTAACTATAGTGCAATTGTAAAGTATATATGTAATATATGTCAAAGCTTAAGCAATTGTCACTTCAAGTGTAAGTAAAGAAGTATTCCTCTTATAAACCATTAAGCATCACATGATCACATTTCGTATACTAGCACATTAATTGTTGATAAACAGAGCAAAACTCTCCATACAGTATTGCCACCTGTGCTGAACAGAGTAATCAATGGATGCCAGAAGGCTTGTGCATAAAATCCCTATCTAATGCCTACTCATCCAATATCCCCAGACTAGTTTCTGGCTTGTGGCCTTCGTCAGTGAGGAGCTTTGGATCTGAGAGCACTGCATCTAGATCTTAGGATCTAATGCAACCCTCTAGCAACCACCTTTTTATCTCTACTTAACTACAAAACTATGAGAATGAAAGTGAAAACACTAAAAATATTTTCAATCTAAGCTCAATAGCTTATATAGTCATATGGGTCTGAACTCAGTTCAGCACCCATACATTTTGGTGTCTTTGGCTCTTTTACAACCATAGCCACCACTATCCTATTAGCCAGGATTGGTGATAAACCATTAAGCATCACATGATCACATTTCCTATACTAGCACATTAATTGTTGATAAACAGAGCAAAACTCTTCATACAGTATTGCCACCTGTGCTAAACAGAGTAATCAATGGATGCCAGAAGGCTTGTGCATAAAATACCTATCTAATGCCTACTCATCCAATATCCCCAGACTAGATAGTGGTGGCTATGGTTGTAAAAGAGCCAAAGACACCAAAATGTATGGGTGCTGAACTGAGTTCAGACCCATATGACTATATAAGCTATTGAGCTTAGATTGAAAATATTTTTTGTGTTTTCAATTTCATTCTCATAGTTTTGTAGTTAAGTAGAGATAAAAGGTGGTTGCTAGAGGGTTGCATTAGATCCTAAGATCTAGATGCAGTGCTCTCAGATCCAAAGCTCCTCACTGACGAAGGCCACAAGCCAGAAACTAGACTGGGGATATTGGATGAGTAGGCATTAGATAGGGATTTTATGCACAAGCCTTCTGGCATCCATTGATTACTCTGTTTAGCACAGGTGGCAATACTGTATGGAGAGTTTTGCTCTGTTTATTCCTCTTATATTTAAATAAAAAAATATTTGCAATGAAAATATGTTTCTAACAGTAAAGTGATTAGGAAATTTAAAAATTTACATATAGGATTTACGTTCAGTTTAATGCAATGGTAATGTATATAATATATTTCAAGGCTCAAGCAATTATCACAATAAATCTAAGTCAATAATTATTTCTCTCATATTTGAATAAAATATTTACAATCAGAATGTATTTCTAACAATGAAGTGATTCAAAAATGGGCACTTATGTGTATTAGTTCTGTGATGAAATTTTAGTCTTCATTACTTATGATTATTTATGAATGCAAAATATTTGATAGTTACGTTTTATTTAATTAAGTAAGTAAATTTAACTTTCAAAAATTTAAAAAAATCATTTTAAACCAAGTTGTAAATAACAATTCTATTTCCTGTATTAACTTCCAATTTATTTATTTGGCAAAAGATGGCTATATTTAAAGCATAAGTAAATCAGTGGTAGCTAGAAGTTAATAAAGAATGTATAATAGACACAAAATTTCTGGAGATTTTCAATAACTTATCTTTGAAAGTTAAATTTGCTTAATTAATTAAATAAAATGAACTATCAAATATTTAGCAATCATAGATAATCATAATGGCTTTAAGTATCCAAAAATATAAACATTTTCGTTTACATATTAATTTTATTAATTATCTCAGCGACTTAGCACTCCATGATGAAGTGCCTTTATGCCCTGCACAACTTGCATGCTGCAACCCTAAATATAGAGAAGACAAGATCTCAAAAGAAATCAAAGTATATCATTTGAAATAATAAGAAACTTCTTTCAGCAGCCATTCTTATTACATATAGAAAAAAAAATCATTTAATTGGAAATAGAGTGATTAATCACTCAAAAGATCATTAAGCACTAGAAATAAGAGATTGAGTTTTGACCTACTTAAGGTTTAGCTTTTGAGTGCGCATTACATTGTTATTATGCTAAATTATACAGTGTGATTATTTAATGGTAATGATAAATAATTTAACATAAAATAATTATCAAATATTTAATACATGCATTGTCATTTTATACAATTATTTTTTATTTAATATATGGATTACTATTATTATATAAATATATTAAAATATGTATTATAAAATGTCATTGTTTTCTTCTTTTATATTAAAAAAATATATAAATAAATTAAAAATCAAAGAATAGTGATATATATAACAATACTAATAAAATAGTTTAATAATAATTATATAACATTAATGTATTTAACATAAACTTTTTTTTTTTTTGCCTTTTACCAATTCTTCTAATTCATATACCAAATTTATTAAATAAATTCAGTAAGTTAAAAAAAACTCCAAAAGAACGGTTTACTGTCTTAACAATTGTTTTAAAAGTGTAAAAAAGTGAAACAGTCTTAAAACAGTACAATAGAAGATAAAGAATTGTCCAACAATCCCTTAATTAAAGCACCATCTGCCAGAATTGCTGATTGCTATATATATGATAAGAGATTTGACATTTTTTATATTTTTGTTTATTCTGTAACTAAAAATAACTAATTACATATTTATCAATCATTAATGGATGATTGGCTGAGTTGACTCTAGATTATCTAGCCGATTAAAAAAAAATTTACTAAAAATTTTCTTTTTCTAAGTTTTATGCAGCCAAAGTTCAAATCCCAGTCTTAGACATGCCAGTCAAATATACTGCTATTAAATCATAAAGCATTTTTAAATGGCATTATTATTTTTGTCTAATTTTTTTTTAAAGTATCAATTGTCTATTCAAACAAACTTTTAAATGTGTTCAATTATTTATCTAAGAAAAAGTAGATTATTTATAGAATCCAAGAACTAAAAACGAAAAGAAAAATAACTTTGTCAGTACCTTATTTTGGACAACAATTAAAAAAATAACTAAAACATATTATATAATATTTAAATACAAGTACAGTGTATATACTTAAGCTAGATGTAATTAAAGGGGCTTTAAACACAGACTTTCAAGCTCCCTTCAGTCATCCACTCTAGACTATATGGTGAGCAGCCACTCTTATCTTTGACATAATTTCTAAGTATATAGGTGAATGTAAAGAATTTTGATTTGAGAGCATGCTCACGCTCTCAAATCAAAATGCTTTAGATTCACATCATGCTAGCAAATCAAAATGCTTTAGATTCACCTATATATTTAGAAATTAGGTCGAAGATAAGAGTGCCCACTCTTGCCTTTTAAAGTTGTTAATCTTGTGTTTAGATTTGTAGAGGTCCCTACTGGTGCATTTTAGGTGCGTAGTCTTAAGGTTATGGCTTTAATATATATTGCCAACATTAAAGATGGTAAATGTATAGGTAAAAGAAAAAATATTTTGAATAGATAGATTTAGAAACTGTAATGTTAAGAAGTTCAAGACCAAAAAAAATACTTAATTATTTTTTATTATTTATTAATAATTAGTATTTATATTCACAAACTTGTTTTATAAAGTTTGCTACAACTATGTTTAACCAGGGGTGAATTTGATTATCAGAGTACAACTTTACACTTCACTTAAATTGTTGCATTGTACTACAGTTTTTATTTTAATTAAATATAATTTTTTAAGCTTACCATTTGTTTATGGTTTATTCTAGGCATATTGTATTCTGGTCCAAAAAATGATTTTGTGTCTTGCGTTGTTAGCCGAGAGGTATCGCAGTCGCCATGCAAGCAAGTAGTTGGTTGCAGACGGTTGTGGGTTCGCGTCCCGGCCGATGCTATGACATATGAAAAAAAAAAAAAAAGATTTTGTCAGTAATGGCACAGTAACCATTGTTCTGTGATCTTATGAATATTCGCAACTGCAGACTTCCATGTAAAAATAAATTCAGAATCCTTTCATTGTGATTGGTTTGTTTGTTTCATTAACTCCTCTGCCTCTAGAGTCAAGATAGGATTAATTTAAAGGATTGATTTTTTCTAAACATTTTTTTTCACTTCTGCAATTAGAGATCGAAAAGAAAAACAAGTGGGAAGATTGAATTATTATAGAAAGGTGTGTTTTGAAAAAAGTATGTGAAAGGAGTAGTAATGGTTTAAAAAGATTATGTATGATCATGATGATTATATTATTTTTAAACTTATAAGTTACAAGTTATTACTTTGAAAATTCAAATGCTATATATATATTTTGACATTTATGTCGAAAATAAAAAAAAAGCAAAATGTTATTTTAGATTTTAGCATGGGTCAAAACAGCAATTCTGCAAGCTTTTTAAATTATTAATACTCTTGTCTGGCATGATATTAAACTTATATCAGATAAAATCCTTGGAATAAGAAAAATGTTTTAAAGCCCAATTTAATCACTATGGCAACACAGTAAAAAAATTAACATATATTTAAATTAATTTTAAATAAACAGTATTGAAAAGAGATAGTTACTTAAGTAAAGGATATTTTTAAATTTTATTTTATATTATATTTTGAATTATTTTATATTACTGTGTGTATATTATTAAACAAAAAGATAAGAGAGTACTTTAATCTTTAATTAATTACAAATGAAGATGAAAGTAGTTCTTATAAGACTTCATTAATTTCTGGGTGGTGATAATTTGAATAATTTTCCATTACTGTTTTATTCTCTAACTAAAAAATTGCTAGGTGCCAATTTATCGATTAATTATTTGCAGATTATGGTCATTCTAATACTTTTTAGATGCTCTGAAAGCAATAGATAAATCTGAGAAATGGTATCATAATCCTATTAAATCCAGAGATGAAATTCTCTTATATAATGACAATGATATTTTGATAAATTGGAAGAAGTATTTTGAATATCTTTTGAATAATAATATAAGAATTGCAATGACAATTTTTAATGATGTAACCATTTTATCAATTCTTTTAGATTTAGACAAACATATCCAATTTAACAAAGTCAAAATAGCTCTTGGTAATCTTAAAAATAGTAAGACTGCAAATCTTGATGAAATAGCTAGAGAAGTTTTAAGATAGTGATATGTCTGCTTCAAAAATATTGAGAATTTTTTAGAAACATAGAGATTCATGAAGTTGTGTTTTCTGATCTTAAAGATGATTCTATTGTTTCAGTTTTTAAAAATAAAGTGAATAGACAATTTTGCTGTATTTAGCATGGAATATCAGGACTATTCACCACAACAAAGTCCATTCAAAGAATTTGTTAAATAGATTTCTTTTAGTCATAGAAGAGTGATTCCAGAGACTCAATGTGATTTTAGAGAATCAAGAAACACTATAGACATGATTTTTTATCAGGAAAATACAAGAAAAATATTAGAAAATAAAGGAGTGATTTTTATATTGCTTTTATTGATTTAATGAAAACATTTGATTCAGTTAATCAAACAGGTTTATAGCATTGATTGGAATTGGTTGTCCACAAAAATTTATTCATATTATGCAGTTTCTAAATGATGGAATCAAGAAACACTATAGACATGATTTTTTTGCCAGGTAAATATAAGAAAAGTATTAGAAATAAAGGAGTGACTTTTATATTGCTTTTATTGATTTAGTTAAAGCATTTGATTCAGTTAACCAAACAGGTTTATAGCATTGTTTGGAATTGGTTGTCCATCAAAATTTATTCATATTATGTAGCTTCTAAATTATGGAATTTGAGACATTTGAAGTAAAACCTGGTGTTAAACAAAAGATGTGCTCTTGCTTCAGTATTGTTTTCAATTTTTATGGCTGTTATCTTTGTAATATTTATAGACATCTTAATGAAACAGGGATCAAGAGGTAATACAAGTTTAATAGTAGAATTATTAATTTTAACTGATTAAAAACAAAAACTTCATCTTCATGGATTCTGAATTTATAATATGCTGATGATTGTACTATTTTTGCTAGTTGAAAAGAACAATTTACAGAATGTACTTAATGTTTTGAATGCAATATTTAAAGACTTTAGTTTAATAATTAATGTTCAAAAAAACTCAAGATGTTCATCAATCAGTGACCAAAAAAAAATTCTCAAATTTTAGTTTGGATGATTATCAATTTGAGAATGTAAACCAATTACAAGTAAAAGGGACACAACAGTACAACACATGCTCTAATGTATTTCTGTTGCCTTTAATAAGTTAAAAAGATAAAAGTATTTCAGCAATAATATTTCAATAATTTTTTTTAGTACAGACAGTAGGTCATAAAAAAGGAAACAAATAAATGAGGTAAAATAAAAGTAGAAAGTTTTTAACAGTAAATTAATGTAACACATAAAAATAAATATCATTAAAAAAATGTAATAAAAAATTACAAAAATTAAATAAATGTGACTTTATTTATATTAGAAAGAAAAATTATGGGAGGGAAAGACAATAGAAGAGAAATAAAAAAAATAAAAAAACAGAAGTAACAAATAGAAAGTTATTAATAGAAAAGGGAGATTCATTAAAAAGATGGAAAATAAATATCAGTGATTCATATGTTTTTAAAAATGAAAGTTAATAAATAATAATAATAATAGAGAGAAATTTTTTTGATATTAAATGCTTGTACTGAATGTGCACTAAAAAAAAATAATCAAATAATTGTTTCTTCAATCACAAATGGAGTTTTTAGATTTAATGTTGTATTGATAGAGGATAAGAATCTATGCTTCATTTCATGTAATAAATTTTGAATTATAACGTAAATTATTTATTTACTAAATAGTTGTTCATTATTATGAAAAAGCAGCCAATTAATTATATTTCTGAATAGATAGGAATCTAATTTTTTTTTTCTCAAACCCCATCAGAGATGTAAACAAAGCAGATAGTAATGCTTTTTTTTTTTTTAAAATTGATTATGCTAAAAGTATAAATGCATGACAACAGTTATGTGATATTTATTTATTACAATTAATAATTAAATACAGAAATATGTACATAGGCAAGAATGAAGTTTAATCAATTATATATTTACAAACCATAACAATAGCAGTGATCAAAATCAAACAGCAAAGATTCATGCCCTGCATGATTTAGTGTGGTGATAGTAGGATTGCTGATTCTGGAGTTTAAGATTTGATGGATTATGGTTCTGCCTCTGACACTTCTGATGCTTGAACTTTTTACAAACTCAGAAACAATAAACTATTTACTTATTTTTATTTAATATAATTCATTATATATTATATAATTGTCAATTTCAAAAAAATAATAATGAATGAGGCATAAGGATAATTTACTAAAGTCTTTAATTGAAGAAAATCTTTTTATTTTTTGTTTATTGTCTACAATTAAGAAAACAGAAGTTTCTTTATAATTATTTCTAATATATACCTAACACTGTTAAATTAACATTTCCAGAGATTGACAATTATATACCTTTTAATAAATATGAGTTTCATATTTTAATAAATAAAAAATGTCTTAATGCTCTGTATTGTATACTCACAAATTTAATAGCCATTTACCAAATAATTGCACTACTGTTGTAAATATTAAGTTTAAAATTGGCATAGTTTATAAAAATAATAACTAATTAAATATTAATCTTTCCATGTTTGATGACATATCTTTACATCTCTCATGTGTTCAAATTACAATATGGTTTTTGTATAGTTATATTGCATTTATATACAAAAAAAAAACTTCTTATATATATATAAGGATGTATGTCTTACATAAAATAAAATTATTTTTCTAGTTTCAATTTATTAATTGTTTTATTATCTCCATGAAAGATTAGTAATCCATTGATGTATGAAGATTACTCCAAATTTAATCCAGTTATTTGATCCATAGCTTCTTTGTATTATTCAGCAAATTTTCATTTCATATATTGTATTTTTCTAGATTTTATTATAATTTTTTAGAATTCAATTTAAGATATCAGTTGTTTATCTATTATCATCTCTTCTAATGTTATGTCCACAATACTTTACTAAACCTTTTTCCTAAAATATTAATTCTAAATAAATAGTTTTAAAAATAACTTTACTTTAACTACAAACAAGCACAAAAATAATTAATAAAATATTATTAAATTTAAGAATAAACTTTTAAATGATAAAATACCAGTACCTGAGTTTGCTTTTTTTAACATTCATATATATATAGTAATATTATATTATGAGGATTTGTATGTTATTAATAATAATAATCATCATAAATAAAAACATCAACTGGTAAATTAAATTAGTTTAAAATTCATATTTTTCTATGAAGACAATCCCAGCAATGTTTTTAATTTATGCATATTAAAGATGATGCAACTTTAAATAAAGAAATTCCCCCAGCATTTCTATTTTCATAGAATTCCTGGGATAATGCAATTATTCTAGGTTTCTTAAAAAAATCATTAATGCAAGTGTTCATAATAAGTTGTTTATCTAAAATAAATTAACTTTTTTGCATTAGATGTATTGTGCAAACAATATATTATAGTGTTTCCTCAGGTATTTTTGATATCTTAATTTCCATTAATTTATGCATTTCTTTTTATGATAATGTTTCAAGATGTTAACAGCTTAGACAATCTCAAAGGATAATTTATCCCTCAAGAAAATTCTTCTTAAATTTTATTTAGCCCTGCATTTTAAATTATTATTTTTAAATATGGTTAACATTTTTTACTCATGAATAAAATTCGATAACCACCTGGTAAAAGAAAGTTCCTATGTAGAAAAGATAAAATATATCCACTCATTCTTAGTATCAGAATTGATGACATTTTTGCTTTTACAATATAATAAAAATTCCTAATTTCAATTTGAAATATTTAACTCATTTATCCTTGGCATCACTTTTCTATTGTTTAGAAGGGCACATATGCCTATTTGCTTACAATATTTCAGCATTCTTGACAAATAAAAAATTTAAATTTGCAAAAATAATAATTAACAAATATTTTCAATTAAATATTGCATTTCGAATAGATTTAATCTATATAACTTATAAATATTAATATTGCCATATCTCATTTTGCCTTCGATAATAGACCAGTCCGATTCTATCTTATCTAAATCAGACTGAACATTTATCACCATGAATCTTTGCATATATAGACAGATAATGCATAGCCAATGACAAGAACAGGTCAATGATGCTCACTGAATCTGAATGGTTTCATTAAGCAGAGAATATGGCAATAAATAGACTTTTTGATAATAAGGTCAGAGAATTACTGTCACAAAATTGAAAGACAGAATCTTCATTCTCTCCAACAATGGTCACACAGCTGATTGGACTACTGTTGAATCTGAACTACAGACTATGTTGTCCAGAGAATTTTGTGAAACCTTAAAGAGAGTATATATTCTGCAAACAAAAACTATTAAAATAAATGGTTAACACAGTAAGGCAAGTCCACCTTCAGGATTGGAAGATGCTAGAACCGAATATTGGCATGACACAAGTTGTCATAGTAAAGCCAGAAGTGTCATTATATCTATTCATAAGGCAGACTGCCAAGATACAGCTGGAAATGGTAAGAAAATCTATAAGGGCATATGCAGTCCTTTCTTCTGTAGTTCACTCCAGAACTAGGAGCTATAAATTGCCTACAGTAGAAGGCAGTGTATACAAGTGTATATTTGTATTCATGTTTCACTAATAAATATATTAGAAATGTATACACATGTTTATATTCATATATATTTACATAAGTCTGTGATTATTAAATCACATATATAATCCAGACAAAATATAAGATTTGGTTCAGTTTGTAAATAAATGTTTTTCTCCCTCAGCGGGGGGGGGGGGTTTAAGATTGCTCCCACTGGTTGTTTGATTTTGGCATTAATAAACAAAAATTGATCACAAATGTTATTTGTATGTAGATAAAAAAATTTTTTTTAGCAAATGAGTGATTACTCTTATTAATAAAGACAAAAACTTCATCCAGTCAGTTTGAGTCAAAGGTTGCCAGTTATGAAAACACTTATCAAATAAAAGTTAAAAAATTAGTTGAGTATAAATTTTTTCTCACCCGACAAAAAAAAAAAAATGGTTAAAATTGGCTCAATTGAAGCATTTGATCTGGCCTATCCAAATAATTGACCAAACTATAAAGATCGAATAATCTTCTATTTACATGATAATCAAATAAAAAAGCCCACATTAAAATTAGTTATGCTCATGTCTATTATGACACCCCTTACTTATGAGGTCTTTAAAGCCCTAGCTTCTTTGCTTTCATCTGACCTTGATTTTGATGAGCTATTGTCTATACTAACTTTCCCACTCCCAAATCCCTAACAATAATACAGATATACCATTTCAATCTCTGTACCCAAGGGAAAGAGGAAGAATCTAGAGAATTTTCCATTTACTTAAAACTAGCTTTAAAATGCAATTTCAAAGACTTCTTTAATGAAGCTCTATAAAATCATTTTATCTGTGGAATAAGAGACCAGTCTCCAGAGTCAAGCTTCCAATTGACTCTGACATAACATTTGATTCCATTGTCTCTCAAGCGATTCTAGTGGAATCAACAGCTAGTCAAGTAAATCCATTGAAAAAAAAAGTATTATAGTATTCAAAGGGTTGAGCAGAAACCTAGCTGACAGTAAGTCACTTCTCATATAAATCAACAACAACAAATCAAAAGTGTTGTTATAGATGTGATCAACCAACACATATGTGAGCAACCAATACATACACACACAATATCCACACCAGTATACAGTGTGTATATATTGCAAGCATGTTGCCATGTAAAGCTGTTTGTTTTACATAAAAAGAACAAGTTGCTAATAACAGAATAGATGAGTTCATTCCAAAAAGACAGAAAGGCAATTTAAAGTCTAAGAAACAAAATGAGGCATTGACTCTTTTAAATGCAGAATTCTTGTTAATGATATGCCTGTAACAATTGAACTGGATACTAGGTTTACAGTGTCCATTGTGTTATAAAAGACATGAGCTATTATTAATAAGAAAATGAATATCAGCTACATCCTAGCAGCAAAACAATTAGTGATTACCAAGACAATCTAGTAGCACTCTTAGGTTAGGCCAGAATGAAAGTTATAATGATAAAAAAAACTAATATCCAGTTCTTGATGAACCTGCTGGTAAGCAGATCAGTTTATTAGAACACAACTGGTTGACTCAGCTCACAACAATAAATTCAAACAGAGTCTATTCAGAAGGAGTTATTAAAAATCTGTGTTTGAACCCTAAACTAATGCACAAAACTAAAAGTGCAAAAAAGCAGATAGATACTCATGTCCTATGCCACATGTTTAAGGTTACCATCATATGGGTTCCAGCAGTGGTAATCAAAGTCAAACATTTACCAACAGTAGTGGTTAAAACTGCTAATGAATTACTCATCACCAGATAGCAACAAAGCCTCACCAGATGCCAAAAATTTGCAAGTCAACAGTGGAGTCACCACCCAACTGCAATAATCCTACAGTTCTGACATCCACAGATGACAACAGTGGACTTGCTAAGAAGATCACCAAGCCAGATAATACTCCACTTACCATTATACCTATATGGTTATGTTCTCCAGGGTAAATTTTAGCAAGGAGGAGGGAATGTCATATCTCACCTTCACATGCATTCAAAACATTAGAGATATTTTAAAATTTCAGATTGATAGTTTGATAATATAAAAATGAGTAAAAGCTGTCCCCTGAATCAAAAATGCATTACATCCAAAAAAATTCAGATGCACTGGATCTAGATTCAAAATTTTTTACTGTCAAAGCCCATAAGTCAGAAACTATATGTAACAGCGCAAGCTGCTTATTATTATAATAAGCACTACTATCTAGCAACCCTTAATTATTTAAAATCATAATAAATACCATAACTGGAATAGAATCAGTAATTTGCTCATTAAGGCATTTATATATATATATATAGAATTATAGCAAAGCAAATCTAGAAAATTATAACTCCTGAATAAATTGATTCAGAATTATGGTAGTTTTTTTTTTAAAAATTATTTTATTATAATGCTTCAGATTTGGACATACTTCAATCAAAATGAATGTTTTATTTATATTTTGTCTCTTATTACTTTTTTTGTTAATGACTTCATCCAAAAGAAATACATGTCTAATGATGTTATTCTGATAGAAGAGCACCAATTTTTTTTTTAAAAATAGGAGAATTTTGTCAAATGGTAAAATAATTTTATCTATTTCAAGTGATCTAAATGATAATTATAAATATTTTTCCAAGGTAATATTTAGTATAGAAATTTAGATATATAATTTCAAGAATATTTTTATAAAAACTATGGAAAATGTCTGTCTTGCATTGGTGGTCGAGAGGTCAGTGCGACTGCCTTGCACTTGCAGGCAGTTTGCCCGGCCGATGCTATGACAAAAAAAAAAAACTATGGAAAATGTCAGAAAATTGTATTTTAATAATCTCCATATTTTAATAATCTCCATACTTTTTCTTTCTTTTTTTTATGTAAATAAAGATACAATAAAAGACAAATGATCCCCAAGATGCATTTCATGTGGAACCAGCTCTCATCAGTTAGCCCAGGTCACCAGCTCTCATATATATCATTATTATATGAAGAGTATGGCGAATTGTCACATCTTTATTTACAACCGCCAAACTTGCTCCACTCACAACCTCAACTATATACATTTTTGATAAACCCTAATTACGTTTATCATTAATCATTTAAATTGTATTTTGAGGATATAATCAGGAAAAAAATCGACTTGAGAAACTGGAAATAAAGATGTATTTACTGGAATAAAAAAAGAGGTAAAAAATATTTTTAACTTTGTCATGAGAATAATACGATTTAATATGTTTGCCTTTTAATATATATCTAATTAATAGATTAAGTAATTAGAAATATCTGTAAATAAACTGAAAACATATAAACTTCAATTACAATAGGTGATATATTTACTATTCAGTCGCGCATAATAACAATAGAATGTGTAATTACAAAGTCCACCACTCAACTAATGCACTAAAACATTATCAATTTTTAATACAGTATATTGATCAAATAACAAATGTACCATGCACCCTGATTGGAGCTTACCTCTCTCCAAATGCGTTTACATATATATAAACCTTTAATCTTAAAAGATTTATTATTCTATTTATTGCAATAAATGCAAACTTTAAAATTTAAAAATATACACAAAAACACTATTTAAATGAGAAGTCAGTATATTAATTCTGGTGAAGAGATTCAAGTGTTTAATTAAATCTCTGGTTCACATGATGATTAAAAGTTTCGCTTCAAAATATATTCATAAGGACAGTGAAAGAAGACAATCTGTTGCCTTTTTCACTAAACTATCATCATCTGAGATTATATATCCCATTCAGACGTGCTGAGAATTAACCTGATTGATTATATGTAATATCAAATATTATTTATACATAGTGAATACAAAACTCGAATCAACTTTATAAAAAATGTAATATACCAATACTAAAATATAGTATACAAATAAAAATTAGTTATAGTTAGTTACCTTACAGTACCAGTATGTTTTGCATCTCCAACAATATGTATTTTTTATTTCTCAAAATATAAGTTCATGGCTAATTTATAAATGATAATATTTTTTAATTAGCCATGAATTTAAATTTCATTAGCAAAATAGAATGTATTTGCTACTGTTAATGGCAATGGATGCTATAAGCTAGCAATAACTAATTTTTTGTCTATTTTAATTTTATATATCATTTTTTATAAAGATAATTCCAGCCCTGTTTTTGATTTTATTACATATATGTGTTTTAAAAATAAAAGATATATTCAATTTTGACTTGATAAAATTCTTTAAAAGATTAGACGGTTTTTCTTTTTAAACACACATATAGATGAAACTTAAAATTATGTTTTCATTTTTAGTCCACGAACATCTTCATTTTGTCCTATATATATATTGTTTTTAATAGATTTTTAATTATCCAACATCACTATTTATAGCTTAATAAAATCTTTGTATATAGATCTTGACTTGTGCATCATTAAACAGTTTTTTATAAGCAGACATTAAATCTATTAAGACAAAACAATTTGCTGTTTAAGTGCTTATTAATTGATTTCCTACAAATCTGATAGCAAATTAAAAGAATTACTTACATAGGATATTATTTTAAAAATATGATTCAGAAAGTATATGAAGTAATTTAAACGTACTAAATTTCTTCTGACAATGGGAGAAAACATATCTATATAGCAAAGCATAAAAAGTTTGTAGTTATTAATTTTCCTATCAAATTATACTTTCACTCTATTATCATGTTTTTATATTATATAACACAATCGTAATCGTTTTAAACCCTTATACATCCACTGCAGAATAAAGAACCCTTCAAGTTTAATTCCAATTTCTGATCCATAGCCTCAAATTTCCACATCATATCAGCAAACTTTCTTATCCATTCATTTTACATATGGTCTTTACCTGGGGCTTTTTTTTTTACAATATGGCAATAAATAGTCAGTCTTTTTGAAGGTAAAGTTAGAGAACTACTGTCACAATGATGAAAGACAGAATCCTTGTTCTCTCCAATAATGGTCACATAGCTGAACAACTATGCATGTTTTCAGAGAAAACTACTGTCAAACCTGAACTGCAGTATATACGTTCTCCAGAGAACTATTGTCAAACATGAAAGACATTATATACATTCTCCAGACAAAAACTATCAAAACTAAATAGTTGATATCAGTGAGGCAAGTCCATTTTTCAGGACTGGAAGCTTCCAGAACCAAATATTGACATGAAGCTATCACAGTACAGCCACAAGTATCACCATCTATTCATGAGGCAGGCTGCCAAGATATAGTGGGAAATGGTAGGGAACTCTACAAGGGCAATCCTTCCATAATTCACACCAGAACTAGGACCTATACCTCATCAGCAGTAGCAAGCAGAATATAGCCATTGTAAATATATTGTAAATACAAGTGTATATTTGTATTCAATATTAGAAACATATTTACACATGTTTGTATTTATAATGATTTATATTTACATGAAACTGTGATTATTAAATCACATATATAATCTAAACTAAACATAAATATAAATTTATCTTTACTTCATTTACTTATGGATTTATCTCCACAATAAACAATCTCTTTTTTTTTTTTTAAGTGTCATAGCATCGGCCGGGACATGAACCCACAACCGGGCAACTGCCTGCAAGTGCAAGGCAGTCGTGCTGACCTCTCGACCACCAAGGCAAGAGAATCAACAATCACTTTATTAGAAATTTGAAGTAATATTCCCCTAAATTTAAAATAGATAAAATAAATAGAGAATAGATATATAGGTACACGTATACACTTTCAAATATTAAATTAAAGTTATATTACCTATTGTAAATCATTTTAGTATTACACATATACTAATAAATATTGCTGTGATAATTTTATTTTTTAATTCATTCATCCACATAAATAAATTATTTTAGATTTTTACATTATATGGCCTTTTACTAAGAGTTAACACGATAGGCGTGTTTATGCAAATATCAACGTTACATAGCTTCAGAATTTGGTACAAACTTTTCAAAAACTATAACATACGAATATAATATTGGAAATTTAAAAATTGTTTTATAAGGTAACCAATCTTTTTAATAATATCATCTCTGATATAAGCTAATAAAACTTTTTAATTATTATTATGTTTAGAATAATTACTATGTATCACAATATATATGTATATATTACTGACTTGCATTGTATGCAAACTATTTGCTTCAAAACTTATACAAATAATAATAAAGATTGAAGCAACTTGGCAGATAACTCTGGCATGGAATTTTTCCCGTAATTTATTGATAGCCAGTTTTATTTTTGGTCTTTTCTTTTTGTTTTGTTTTCTATATAGCAGCTTTGATAATGCAGGATCTGGGATTTAACTCTGAAAAACTGCATTGATATGCTTACTTTATAAAATAATCACAAGTTGGTTTAGAATGTTCCAGGAATTTGTGCATTTATTTTTTGCTCAAATCTTACTTAAATATTAAAATATTTTACTTTTGTGTGTGCAATAATATCGGAAAATGTGATGGCAAAATTATAAGACCAATCAATATATTCTTTAGAAATAATGATATAAAATCTATTAACTATTATAGGTTGGAATGGGTATATGAAATGAATGACAGTAACAGAAACTTCCTAAAAAATTATTTCATAGTGAAATAGACTGACAACAGAATACGATGAAAAAGAATAGTTAAGCAAGAATATTAAAACGTTTTATGAAAAAAATTTGACTTCAGAAGTTAAAAGATGATGCCACAAGATATAATTAATAGATTTTAAAAATCGGCATATGATATATATCATTGATTAATTTGTATAGTCATTGCAAAACTTCTCTCTATTATTTTCGTTCTTTAATTGTCTTTCTTCTTATCTCTCTTTTTTTTTCCTTTGAGTTAAAATAATTACTTTTATTTATGAATGGCTGCTTATATAAATAATATGCATTCCCAAATGAAATTTAAAAAAATATCTAGTATTTGTATATATTATCCTAACAATTTATGTAAACATAAATATAATATTGTATAACATGTATATGTAAACATTAATAACTCATTTTTTAAAAAATAAAATTTAGTTATTAAATGATTTTATTTTTTAAAAAAAAAACCCATAAAATATGAATGTACATAAAATATATATATTGCAAAATTTAAAAGCACGTGTAATTAATTATATATTAAACTATTTCCATTATCTGATTTGTCAAATATTAACATATTTCAAAAATATAATTGCTATTTTCTTCAATTAATCCTGTTCTGAGTAGTGATAGCTAACAAGAAACTTGAATTGGTAATTTTTAGATTTTAAATGTCAAAGACAACATTGTAGAACTTTTATAGACAGAATAATCTATCTGGTTATAGTATCAACTTAAATTCAGCATTCATAAAATATAAGTCACAAATTCAATTCCTAAGTCAGTTGATACTGTTCATGTTATCAGTATTTGATGAAAAAATAAGAAGAATACAATTTAAAATATTGTGTTAACATAGTAATTTGTATGTTAACACTAACAGTTGAATATATTTAAAAAGGTTTAATAAAGCTTGAATTTTTAAAAAAATATTTAACAATTCAATTAGAAGATGGAAGTAGTCTAAAATATAACTAAAAGTAAACTGCCATTATCACCAACTTTCAGGTAATCCTTGAAAGTACATATTCGAATTTTCAGTTAAACAAAATGAGTTGTACTATGAACAAATCAATAAAATTGCCTTTGGTCATGAAAAGAAGAATACTTTGCATTGAGTTAATATTTATCTCAATATAAGTATTGGTGATAAAATCAATAATAGAATGAAGAAAATATTTCCATTAATTGTACAAAATTTTCAGAATAGTTGTATTTCACACAAAGCAAAAAAAAACTGCTTTAAAAAATCTAAATATATGTAAAATACATAGACATGTTCAGAGGTTCTACGAAGAACCATAATTTCTAAAGGGGTTAATGATTTAGATGAAATGAAAGTTATTTAATTGCATTCATAATTATATCTATGTCATAAAATTTATAATAATTTTTACAATTTTCAATTCACTTTTCAATTCATGTAATAATCTATCTCCATCCAACTCCTTTTCATAATTCAAAGTAGCACAGTGATTATCAAACGAAATAATTGCTGCCCTATTCTATAAGATATTTAATAGAAATGTTTTGCACAAAGATTGGCATAGTTGAATTTTTGGTTCTTTATTCATGTGGCATTTTCTTTCAACAACAACAACAACAATAATAATAATATATAGATTAAGTATTACTATATTTGTTATCTACTCAAATGAATTATTTTTTATCATGTTAATGCTAAACACCTGTTAATTGTATAATATTATATAATGTACTTCTGCAGTTAGGTCAAATTGCAAGCAGAAGTAGTTCTTTCTTGTATAGAAAAAAAGTATGGATATATTATAGATCCATTAACTAATGATTTACGCAACCTTTGATGCATAATATAATCCTTTATTTAAATATCTTTATAAATGATTCAGTTATACCAAACTGCACTTATTAATAGTATTCTGAAGTCACAAATTTTTTTTATAGAAAATATTCTATACATTGGAAAGAACATATTTTATAGTGTAGTACTAATACACCTATTTCTATTCTCATGACCTAATTTTAAATCAGGAAAAATTCTAATTAGACTAAATAACCAGGCTATAGGTAACTCACTAATTATCCTATATTGATTGATACAAAAATATTTAGATACTTTTAGTTAAGATATAAAACAGGAATGAAAAAAAATACAAAAGCGATTAACCATTCTGAAGTTGTTAATTTAGTGAACAATATATTCTTCCTTTACTATTCTTCTATAGAAGATTATTCAAAGACCAAATAATTATACAAGCTCCTAATAACATAATATAAATTGTTTTCAATAAGATTGCATATTTTTATTTAGGTCTCACTGAAAACTTAAAAGCTTTCTTCAATATGACTGGCTGATGCAAATGGATTTATAATAACATATTATTCAGGAAAATTATCTAACACATTGCAAAATTTTGTTGTACATCTATCAATCTGGAGCATTTCCAAATTATATAGTAATCAATAGTTTAATTCTTTGTGCAATAGATGTGTTTGGTTCATATTTAATATTGTCTTTATAAATGTTACATTTTCAAAATATATAGTGAAGAATTTCTAAGCATTAAATTAGTCTAGTGCTCAAGAAATAAAGATTTCTGAATCAAAGTTTAATATGTCACTCCCAGTGCTTGAACTTCATATGAGCTCCCAAGCAAGTATTCAGTCTTTATTATTTTTATTTAAGCATTATATTTCATGTTGAATAATTAATAATATTTATTATAATAGCATCTGGTAATATTATCAGTATTACATTATAATAAATTTTAGGCATGAGATACTATAAGAATTTTACTAAAGACTAGTAAAAAATTATGAAAAATAATGATGGTCAAGAATATATTGCATGATGATAATATTAAGAGACTTTCTAGAGTTACAAAATGTGAGAAAAACAGCATATATATTTTTATGTAAAACATACAATTAGCTAAATGAAAGAATATGTACAATATATTAAAAATTGAAAACACATAAATAGAACATTCTCTATTAAATAATAACTTAAAAAGAGAAAGAATTATCCTATGATCAGAAAATAGAGAAAATGCTTGAAAAGATTATTAAAACATATTTATTGACATATTGTCAAATCTATTCAAAATGAATATATTAGGATTTTACATTTTGACTATTAGTTTGATAGTAAAAAGTGAATTAAAAATGACTGTCAGATGCATAATTGCATTATTTCTAGTTTTGAATCTCAAATTTTCACTGATAAAATCAAAAACTAGAAAACCATGTAAAGATAGTATAAAATTGCAATACCTTCTGCTGCCATTGATTACTCAAATTTACCATAGATGACATTAGAGCAGAGAGAGAATAAATGCTCTTGTTTACTAATTGAATTAAAAAAATCAAGTAATGTTGTATTGATATTTGAAATAAAGCCTATTTTAAAAATTGCACAACTTAAAAAAATATGAGAAGAGTTTTATGTTCATGTATAATTTTTCTAGATAAAAATAATTAAGTATAACAATATATGTATTAAACAAATCCTTATTATTATTTTAGATATATTTAATAAAACATCCATGTAACCTATATTGTTATGAGATTATGCAGACTAAAAGAGTTACTGAATAAAAAAAAGAATTGCTCTCATGTAGAAGCAATTTGAGTTGGATGACAATTTGTGAAAAACTGATAATCTAAGTTTTAAAAGACCAACATATTTGGAACAAATGAGACACAACTTTTGGAGATTTCTTGAATAAAACACATAATGGATAAAATTTAATCAAATGATAAGATATTGTTTAGAAAAACAATTCTAGTAAGGGTTATAGCATACAAACAGATAATTAAAATAAATTATAAAAATTTCTAAAAAATAAAAATCTATTTAAAGTATATACAATTACACTTCATTATTGCACATGTTTTCTCTATTTTTTTATCCTACTGGCTTCAGTTGTTATGTTAATACAAAGCCTGTTTGTGATTTTATTGCAATTAAAATGAATAATTTAATTAACTTATAAAAAGTACTTAAAAAAATAGAAAAATTTAAGTAAATACAACTATATATCACTATTCTTACATGTTCTCTCAATTTTCTAATATCTTACTATCTCCAGTTATTTAGGATTAGTACATAGTCTATCTGTAATGATCTCATATTATCAATCATCTCTCTTTACTATTATAATGGGTTTCTATGTTTGTATAATCATATGTCCAATTTTTATTTACAAGCAAAGCAATTTTGACTATTTTCTTTTTTTTTTTTTTTTGGTTTTTAATATTTTATTTCTTAATTTTTCTATCTTTGTCTCTCTTTTCTTTTGTACTTCTTCTGGTGTTAGAAAGGCCATGTACTCATTTATAACAGTTGCTAATCATAATATTTAATATAGATCTTAATTTTCTTATTGTTATAATTTATTTTATTTATATATTTTAATTATAGTAAGCGCTGAAATAATGTTTTTTTGTTTTTTTTATTAAATTATTCCTAAACTTTAATTAACGAATGTTAAATTTCAGGCTAGAAAATTAACATTATATAATTATCCCCACTGATTATTCCTTCAGATTTTTAATTATAATAATTTTACTTTTAAATTTTAATGTAATTTTAAATATAATTTTTAATAAAATGTTTATTTATTAAAAAATAACAGTTCAAGATAAAAAGTATTTAATATGCTTATTTCTCATTTTTATAAAATAATGTATAATAAACTATTTAATAAGATGATTGATATTTCATCCATACTAGTTCATGAACTGAGATGTTTGTCAATATTTGTTTTTTTGTTTTTTTTTATCTATCTAATTCAGAATTATAAATCTATGGTAAGTTTCAATACCCAATAGATACTAGATAATAATGTTATGTTAATATTCTATCAATACTTAACAGTGAGAAACTTTGGACTTTATCCAGCATCCACCTTCAACTTTTTTATACCATCAAGTTAATAGCTTGAAATTTAAAAACATTCTAAGATTTTGAACTCAAGCTTCTGTAGAAAAACAAAATCCTGCTTCTGGAAATATATGTTGAATATACATTGAGAAAATCATGTAGTGATTTACTGATATATATCATATAAACTAAAGAGAAAAGTGCCTACAGTTAGCATAAAATAAAATTACTAAAATATAGTTACTAACTTAGTGTCAGATTTAAATAACTAAACAACAATTAATTTGAGTTTAAAACTTAAGTGTGTTTTTGAGTTTCAGGTATTTCCTTTTGTTAGCATAGGAGTTAAGATGTTTGATTGATTTCTAGATGAAAGTTCAAAGATTATCACTACAAATAGCGAAAAATTTGAATTGGAGCTATGGATATAACACTACCCATGGCATTCACTGACTATTCAAGCTTACAACAGATCATTTGGAGTAAATAAAATTAATGGTTGTTCATCATTACATATGAGGAATATAAGAAGAGAAGTCTGTGATATTTTATTGATAAATAATATGTCAACTTCTAAATTTTTAGCATTATTAGTTCCAAATCTATGCCAAATTAATAATTTTGACAAATCAAATGTGTTAACAGTACACTTGTTAATCATGCTTTTTTTTTTGCCATTATCTATTAATTTTATATTTAAATTCTAAAAACGATTTAAATACCAAAGTTTTGGTATTTTTAAAAGCTCAAAAAAATTATGTTTATTCTTTTTTTCTTAATGATGCTGATTGATTATTCAGAGTTTTAAATTTTCTAAATAGTAGTTCACTATTACTCAGATAAGGTTCACTATTAGATAAAAACGATTTGAACGTATTATCAATCCCTGCAATTTGTTATTAATTGGCATGTCCATTTCTAATGAATGAAAATAATATAGTAGAATACAGAATTGCTACTGGAAAAAACAAAAAAAATTTTATTTTTATTTTTGATGAGCTTAGATTTATATGCCAATTTTTGAGAACTTATACTAAAAATGGATCAGAACATTTAGTTGGAAATCATTTAAATTTAATTTAGATAAAATATTTGGAAATTCTATTGCAGATTAAAAAGCATCTTTTAGAGAAATAAAAAAGAATCAAAATGATAGGATTTTATCCAAAAGCTCAAATCAATTTTATTCATAAAACTGTTGCATATAGATAACAAAATGTTGGACAGAAAAATGCCATTATTCACTCTTGAAATTGTTATGCATTTTCAGAACCTCTGGTTTGCCTTGTGAACATCTAATATTTATTTATTGCAGCAGCTTCTGCTGCTATAAATACTATACAATCTTTATTCCAAATAGACTTGGGTTATTGTGAGTTACTGTTCCAAAAAAAAAATCAAAAATCATGATCAGTCTGTTTTGTAAGTAATCTGGTTATTTTCAAATGATTTCCAGCTTTAAAAACATTTCCACTACCATACTGTAACAATACTAGATGCACTGATTGTGCAACTAGTTTTGTCAGTTTAGACCTGATTGTTTGTTTGTTGTTATTTAATTGGTTAACTGCATTATTTCTTGAATCCACTTTTGAAAAATTTATATTTATTGGACAGGTGCATTATTGATATTAGCTTTAAATGAAGTCACAATAGAACAATTCATAACTATTCTCCATCCACTCAAAAATGATGAATTTATTAAAATATTTAGCTTTGTTTTAAAGAAATAATTGATTTTCAATATACATTATTTAAATTCAATATTTGGTTAATTTATTATCCAAAAACAAAACAAAAAAATATTTTTTTAGCTCTGTGAAAAAAAAAAAAAAAAATAGAAAATAAAATTTAGTTTTATAATTGTATAACCATATTATAAAAAATAAATAGCAAAATTAAAATATTTAATAAATATATATCTTACTATGATTCTCAAGTAGACTGCTAAAAACTTTTTAAAAAATATTAAATATAAATTAAATTACATTATTGAATAATTCAACATATATTAGGCTGATAGATAGTTTGATAAATGAAAATGTTTGATAACATGAAAATGGCGATTAATGTAAAAAAGAAAAGCCAGAACACTATAATCTTTATCAACACAGTTCAATAAATATTATAAATACACACACAGATATATGTATACATGTCATGATGAAATTATATAATTTTTGTTTTAAATGGTGATGGATAAAAAAATAATATAGATGGCATTTTGAAGATGTAGTACTGCTTCAGTTCATTTCATATATTTACAATGTGCTTCTTGATTACTATTATATATTTAAAAATGCTGTAATTTTAATTATAATAATACACTTCATCAAATTATACTTATATATTTTAACAAATATATTTGTGAACATTGCTATTAAAGAAACTGTAATAAATTTTATTACCAGCTGTAGTAGCTATTCACAAACGAAAATGGCTATTCCACCTCCAAGAGGGAAAAAAATCACTAAAATGAGTTTTATAATGACTATACAATATATATATATATATATATATATGCCACAAATATTTTACATATAGAACTTGCTAGTCCATTATTTTGTTTATTTGATATTTTATAATGCTGTCTTTTAACTTCTGTAAAAAAATCCATCTTTTTTAATACTTAACATCTTGTCTAATTATAGTTCTTAAAATGTATTGCATTCTGTGCCATATTTCTTAATAAAAACAATCAATACTGCATTTTTTGAAAATGTCTTTGGGATCATCTTTATAATGTAAATGGACACTTGTTTAGAATATTTTTGAATTAGTTTTTATAATGTAAATAGAATCTGCCTCTCCCATGAAAACCATGCTCAAGTTTATCATAAAACAATGTTTTAGGAAGTTTTATATTACTCAATCATGTCTCATCCCCCCTCCCCAGATACAATTTTACAATAGTGGATTCTATAGTATCACCCCCAACACCCAATAAGTGAAAAACATTATGATCTTGACATAGGCTTTTTAAAATTGTATGGAATATCCTTAAATGAAATGTTTCCAATGTCTTTATGTTACATTGTTTGGGTATTCAAGTCTCACTACCATACAATAAAGTAATTAAAATAACAGCTCAAAAATTATGTTGCTATATTTATTTCACTGTGATAAAATATTATCTTTTAATTTGTTAAAAGTTATAGCAACACATTGGAGTCCATTTAAGTTTCATCTTTATATTTAAAAAGTTACCAAGATATTTAAACTGGTTACATTCTTAAATTGATAGAACATCCAAGCATAAAGTTGATAAGATTTTTTTCCTTTTACTGGCTGAGTTTTTTAAACATTAATTACTAAATCAGTTTTTATATGTTAACTCAAAACAGTAAGCCATTGCAAGACGAAAACCTCTCCAATAGCATCTCACAAAGAAACAATAAAAAAGAAAATATTACTCATCAGGTTTACCATTTGTCAGAGTAAACATTTGAATGTTTTTCTATTTTGTTTTTTATTCTCTAGCTATAAATAATTATATACCCATTTATTCAATTAACATTAGTTGTTTTATTAGCAAACACTATAAAAAATATCCTAAAAGTAATCAAATTTTATCAAAATTCAATTTAAATCTAAGTCATGGGCACTGCCAAGTGAATGACTTCTGTTGCATTCTGGAGACATAGTAAAGTTATATATATATATATATATATATATATATAAAGAGAAAAATAATTAGACTTTAAATAACAATTTGTAGATGATAATTTTTTAAAACAGCTTTGTATAAGAATAATAAAGAAAATGATATTATTCACCAGGCTTGCTAACTACAGAATTATGAGTTCTTAATATTTTTTCACTTTGTTTTATGCTCAACAAATAATAGTTAGATAATCAATATTGTTAGAAAATGAAAATAATAATTTTATAATCCATTATGTTGTTTTAGTTGCAAACAAACAATTATATCTAAAGATAATAATCTTATATGTTTTATAAAAATCAAAGAATAGACAAATTCAATAACTAAAGATTCCTTGATTGAAGATCAATCTATTATCTCCAGTTCTCAAATGTTTAATAACCTTTATTTAATCTATATTAATATATAAATGTAAAAGTTTGTTTGTATTTTTGACTTTATAATTCAACAAATATTGCACCAATTTAGATGAATCTTAAATGATTTTCCTTTTTTTTTTTTTTTTTTGCATAGAATTTTATAGGTTGTAAATTGTTGCTTTATGGTATTTAAATGTTTTAAAAACTTTGATAACTTGCAATATATAAAAAGAAGATTAATTTAGATAAATTAAATAATGTTTAAAAAAAGGAGAGATTGGAAAATATGAATGGCATTTATATTATAAATTGCTTAGATTATAAGAGAATAATAAACATGTTTTACATGTAGAAACAATAAAAAATAAAATGAAAATTAGAATAAAACAGCATTTAATAAACAAAAATTCTATATGAAAAAATATATAAGCATTTAAAATTTAAAATAAGGATATTGGAAAATGTAAGATCTCATAAAGAAAAATTGTTAAAAAAAAGTTTATAGGTATACAAAAATGAGAAAAACAGTTTTGAATAGAAAATGTTAGAAATTTGATGTAATTATAGAATAGTAATTACAATAATTGAAAGTTATCTATATTTTCTATATAAATATGAAAGTTTGTTTATTTGTGACTTTATAACTTAATAACTATTGCACCAATCCAAATCTTTATTTCCTCTTAATACTTTACAATGGAAAAAGGCAACATCATTGGCAAGCTTATTTGGTGAATATCAAACATAAAATCTTTCAGAATTGATTAAAATCCGAATGAAGATTCACCTAATTCTATGATATCCTGCAATCATCTCTAAGATCTCGTTCTTATACTTATACACTTCTGCCATTTTCACATTCTGTTATTAACATAGAATTATGTTCTAAAATAACAAATCAGATATAAACATTGCATATGTCAGGGGTCCCCAACCTTTTTGCACTTAAGATCACATTCTATAATACCAGCCAGATGGCAGGCACCATTTATTTTTTCAATGTAAATTTATAGTTGGATATTGTTAATAATACACATAATGTACAAAAAAATATTTATTTTAAAAATAAAATTTTAACTTATAATTAAAGTTTATATTTTTAAGCTGTAAAAGTATAGTATGCCTACAATTTGATTACAATATAATACAATAATTTATAACAAATTTAAAAAATTAAATTTATTTGTATCAGATAAATTAAATTTTTTAATGTGTTCAGATAGCGGTGGGAACATGTAAAATGGTCTACGGACACCATGGTGCCCACGGGAATAGAGTTGGGGACCCTTGGTATATGTGAACCTCATGATGATTTATTTGATAGATGTGTGTTAACCTCTGTTTTGATTTGTTTCATTGTGTTTTATTTGTGCTACATTTTTTTTTTGTAATCAGTGTCACTTCTCTCATGAAGCATTTATATCTGGAAATAAATTCTTACATATTTAGTTAATGCAGTCATCAGGTTTGAATGACAATGACTTTTCTAACTGGTCTCATGAAGGTTTTATATGATTATATAAGCTATTGAGATTAGATTGAAAATATTTTTGTGTTTTCAATTTCATTCTCATAGTTTTGTAGTTAAGTAGAGATAAACGGTGGGTGCTGGAGGGTTGCATTAGATCCTAAGATCTAGGTGCAGTGCTCTTAGATCCAAAGCTCCTCACTTATGATGGCCACAAGCCAGAAACTAGTCTGGGGATATTGGATGAATAGGCATTAGATAGGGATTTTATGCACAAGCCTTTCTGGCATTCATTGATTACTCTAGTTGGCACAGGGTGGCAATACTGTATGGAGAGTTTTGCTTTGTTTATGACAAAACTATGAATATGACATCAGATACTCATTATCATATAATTGTAGTTCTTTTTGTAAATGGTAAACAACACAATTCAGAGTCATCATAAAGTAAATGATATCTTTAGGTGAATGCTACTTTGTTATCCTTCAATTAAAGTTAAATAATCTTTTGAAAAATACCTTCACATATTTTAAAACAAATATCTTATTTATATATAATAATATTGAATATAAAAGAATTTAGACCTATATATAGTTACAAAATTCTGAAATAACGATATAAATAGATGATTTGCTTAAATTAAAAAGTTGTTTATACTAAATAATAAATTATTTTAATGAACAAGCACGTTATACTTCATCTTTTCTTTCCCTCAGTGTTTTATGGATAGAGTTGCAAATTAATAATAATTTTAAATAGCAATACATCATCTATGCTTATATATATAAACTCAAAGTCTTCTTATGTACAAAGGAAGTATGATTGGGTCATCATATCATGCAATTTATTTTTATAGATGGTTTAATTTTGCTTTTCAATTCTTTAAAAAAATACATTAATCATAAATAAATACATATTTATTTGTTGTCCAAAATTTGATAATTTTATAATGATTTTATGAAATTGAAGTTACTATTAAAAATAAAATATGCCACTAATGTAGTCTATATTTTATTTTTCGATTTTCACCTCTTCTGAAGTAGAAAACCTTAAGCAATGCTTAAGTTGCGTAATATATTATATCACTAATACTATTTTGGAGTGTATCCCTATATTTTTGCTACATATCACTTTGTATATGCGTCCAGTGCATTAATCAGTGCCTCAATAACATACATATATATAAGTAATAAATTGGTGTATATAAAAAGCGACAAAATATTGATTTTTTTTTTGTGTCAAGCAGTTAATGACAAAGATGCAATTAAAAATACTGCAATCAATTACTTTCGAGAAAGGGATTTTTTAAAAGCAGCCAAAATAAAGACATCCTCATAGACATTAATATAATAATTTCGCAAAAAAAAAAAAAAAATTGTATGTAAAAGGTATTTTACGATATAACCTTGACATTTGACCTTTTTCTCTCTCTAAAGATCATGACAAGGCAAGATAGAGTATTGTAGAACTCCAATAGTTGAAGCTTTAAAAATCCAACATTAGAGAGATACAATTGAACTAAATCACCATGGCAACTCAATTGAGTAATGTTGAAAGAGTCTGGAATAGGTAATCTAAAGCCTGCTTAAATGATAAAAATTAATGAAATAAAATGTACATATATATAATCAATTAGCAAAACAAAAAAATAGTTGTTGTTTTTTTTTGCTTTTTTTTTTTTTTTTTGAGTTATGCAAGTTATCTCTCCTCACCTAACCTCAAGCCATCCTCCATTCCCAGTAATTTTTTTAAAATTAATTATTTAAAAATATTTTCGTAAAAGGAAATGACAAAAAGTACATTCAACTGTATAACTGCAAATAATATTTTAATAAACAGTCGAGGGAATAGACATAATTGACAACATTATTATTATTGCACTAACACGTGAGCCTATAACTAATTATGTTTGATATTTTTGAAAAATGGTCAAGCAAATACAATCTTTTACTAATTTGAAAAAAAAAAATCCTATAATTTTTTTTTAAACTCCAACTAAATTGAAAATTTAAATTTACTGAACAAAATGAACTGCTATTTTATTCAGTTAAGCATCTTAATACCAGAATTACTCTTTTATAAGGAAACTCGAAAACTGAAAGTTTTAATAATTTGCATTCATTTTTACTATCAATACAAGACTGTATTAGACCGTTCTCGTGTTTGTAATTAGCAATTTTTTTAAAATTTAATTTACACTTATATTTTTTCAAAGTTTATACAAATATCATTATATATATAATGATTATTTTAGTAATTGTTTGGTATTATATTTATATATTTTTCAGATTTGCAATACCTAACACCAAAACTATTTTAATTAAAATAAATAACATTATAGTTTTAGATTTTTAGATATTTTCTGGATATATATTTTACATTAAACAAATTTGATAATGTTTTTGTAATAATTTTTTTTTAATTAGTTGCCTGTGGAAAAGCCTTTGTTTTTTTTAATTGGCTGCTTTAACAATTTTTTTTTAGATTTAATGTAAATTAAACAAAAGATTTTAATATTATATAAATAAATGTGAGAAATGTACACAGCCTGCAAGGCTGTTTTTATATTACAGTTTATTAATGGTGGAATTACTTCCTTCACATAAAATATTGTAATAAAAATGACTGATTATTAAATATAAAGAACGGAATTACTTCTTTTGCCTAAAATGCTTATAATATAAATTATGGTTTAGTTAGGTATAGTTATTTATTTATAAAAACAAACAAAGTTTTTTTATTACTATTCAATTGAAAATTTGACAATGTTACGGACAAATGTAGTAGTATTCTTTAAATTGATTGTGAATTTGACATGTGACAGCTTCATGGACAAACATACATTCACATGAAAACACATGATAGTCTTACAGATAAACATACATTCACATGGATATTATATATCTAGATAATATGAGGTTAATTATAATAAATTTTATTTTAAAATTTGTTGTGCTTAAAAGTCATTCAAAGGCAAATAAAATAAATACATTTTTATTAACAATAAAAAACAGACTTATTTATGTACAATAGTTACAAATTCTTGTTAGCTGATGTTAAACTGAAAATAAAGTTAGTAACATCTGTGTTTAGGTGTAAAAAAATTGAATTACTTGGTTATCATTATGTAACCAATTTATAATAGCTTCTGTTACCATCTTGTAATCCATTTATAGATAAGCCACTTGTTAATAATGACTCATGTTGTCAATAAAGATTTTATGCTTGTGTGAGTATATAAGTAAACACATGGATCATAACAAATTTATAATTAATAATAATTATTTTTCAGATTAAACAATAATTGTTGCATGTGGAATTATTGGCATTAGTTCCAATTTGTTATTAAACTCTAAAGTTTTATTAACAATAGTTAATAATTAGTTATATTACAACAAAATTACTAAATAGCATCTTTTATTTATATACTCTATAGGAGTAGCTAGCTACTGTATTACAATTCTTGGGTTAATTTTTTTTATGCAATAGTTTAAATATATCATACAATTTTTGTAGTAATAGTCAAATTTTAGATGAAATGTCAATAAAGATAAATAATAATCAGGTTTTTTCCTCCATAATATAATAAAATATTATAGAAAAATATTGAATTCTAAACATTGTTTACTAAATGAAATTTCTAAGTCTGTTTTGCTTTCACCAGACTTTTAATATCTGGAATTAAAAGTTATTAATAAAAGAAGAAGAGTAATTTTTTAAATTTGGATCAGTTAGTCATAATCTCGTTTGTTTATTATTTTTATTTTATCCATTTAATGAATAAAAACAATTTTCATAAAGAACAAAATTGCAAGATTTAGAAAAAAAAAATTAAAAATTATTAGGACTAGAAAAAACAAAAATGCTATTTTTTAAAAAAAATTAATTACATTTGAATTTTCACTATAATTTAAAAAAAAAAAATAATACGAATGAAATTTGTTTTTTGTTTACAGCAACATTTTACAAGATCTAGCTTTACTTTTTATTTTTATAATAAAAGATCCCATGCAAAATATCTAGTGCCATACCCACTATATTTGATGCAGGCAACATAAGTTGATTATCCTTCTCTTTATTATAATATCAGACTGTTTAATTTTTATAATTGTTGTCTTAAGTGAAAAAGAAGTGAATTTTTTTTAATTAATTACTCAATATATCATCATCATCATTATCAACCATTATCAATCCACTGCAGGATGAAGGTCTCTCCAAGTTTAATCCATCTTCTCCGATCTTTAGCTTCTCTTCTCCACATCACCCCTACACATTTTCTTATTTCATCCATCCATCTTACATGTGGTCTCCTTCTGGGTCTTTTACAATCTCTTGGAATCCAGTTTAAAATTTCAATTGTCCATCTATTATCATCTCTTCTAGCAATATGTCCAGCCCAACTCCACTTCAATCTTTTAATTTTTTCAATGAGGTCAGTAATACCTGTTTGTTCTCTTACCCATACATTGCGTTTTCGATCTCTTCTTGTTACTCCCAACATACATCTCTCCATACTTCTTTGAGTGGTCTGAAGTCTCTGTATTGATCTTCTATTAAGTGTCCAAGTCTCAGATCCATAAGTAAGAACTGGTAAAACACATTTGTTAAAAACCTTTCTTTTCAAACACATAGGCATATTTCCTTTTAATATCAAGTTATTTCTACCAAAAGCACTCCAACCAAGTTTAATTCTATGATTAATTTCCTCTATTATGTTTCCATCTGTATTAATAATCTGACGAAGGTATTTGTAACTCTTAACTTCTTCTAATTCATCATAATCAATCTTTATTTTCATATTTTGAGCAAATCGATTAAACATTACTTTAGTCTTTTTAACATTTATCTTTAGTCCTACTTTCATCTGATAACTCTTGCAACATTTCCTGCAGCTCGGAAGCATTATTTGCAAAAACAACTACATCATCTGCGAAATCTAAATGACTTAAATAATCTCCATTTACTTTCACTCCTTTAGTTTCCCATTTTAATCCACAAAATACTTCTTGCAGCACTGCTGTAAAAAATTTTGGAGATATGGAGTCACCTTGTCTTACACCTTTCTCAATGTTGACTTTCCCAGTATCATTATGTAATCTAATTGTTGCTGTTGCATTTTTATAAATATTCTTTAAAATATGACAATATCCTGGATCTATACCTTGATGATCCAATGCTTTAATCACTGAAAAAATGTTTATAGAATCAAATGCCTTTTCATAATCTACAAATCCAAAACATAATGACAACTCATATTCATTTGTCCTTTCTATAACTTCTCTCAATACTTGAATATGATCTACTGTACTAAAACCACTTTTAAATCCAGCTTGTTCTCTTGGTTGGTGAAAATCCAAGGTTCTCTGTAGACGAGTTGTAATTATCTTGGTAAAAATTTTATATAAAACTGATAAAAGGCTGATAGGTCTGTAATTTCTAATATCTTCTTTATCACCTTTTTTAAATATTAATATTATTACTGCATTCTTCCAATCATCTGGTACATCTTTATCATTTAGACATTTGGTATATAACTTTGCTAATATTTTTTCTGCTTCTTCACCTGCTTCTTTTAATATATCAATTATAATTCCATCATTCTCACTTCTTCATTTAAAATTCTGGGCAATTTTCTCACTTCTTCATTTAAAATTCTGGGCAATTTGGAAGATGTAATAGATATAGGAGGTACTTGTTCTTTATTACTATATAATTCTTGATAAAAATCTTCTACCAATTTCATAATGTCATCCCTCTTTTTAGTAATAATTCCATCTTTTTTCCTTATTGCAGATATAAATTTCCTACCAATACCAAAATGTTGTTTTACATTCTTAAGACTTTTATTTTCTTCTACAGCTTTTCTTGCTAGTTCACAGTTATACTTTCTTATATCATTTTCAACTCTTTTCCGCATCATTTTACAAAATTCGAGATATTCAATTCTTTTTAATGCATCATTCTTGCATATCTTCATATTCCTTCTTTTCTTCATAAGTTCTCTAGTCTCAGTAGAAATTTTATTAGTCAATTGCTGCTTTTTTCTACCAGCTATCTTTGTTGCAGTTTTTAAAAGTGTATCAGTTATTTTCATATTAATTTCATTCAAATCTGAATCATGTTCAAAATCTACTAATACTTGAAACCGATTTGTAAGTTCTAATTTAAATTCATTAGAATGTTTCTGAAGATTAGGAATATCAACTGTAAATATAGTTTTTCTTAATAATTTTTGTCTCTCTAGTTTTACATTAACATGTATCTTACCCCTTACTAATCGATGATCACTTCCTGTGTTAAATTTATTAAGAACATTACAATCTTGAAATATGTATTTCCTGTTAGTCAAAATATAATCCAATTCTGCTGTACCTTCATTTGGATGCTTCCATGTCCATTTCCTTCTAACATTTTTCTCAAAAAAAGAATTCATAATATAAAGTTTTTCCTTCTCTGCAAACTCCACAAGTCTATGTCCTCTCTCATTTCTATTACCATAACCAAAATTACCTACAACACTTTCATCTTTCATTTGTTTACCAATTCTAGCATTAAAATCTCCCATAACAATTTTAAAATGTTGTTTACTCTGATCAAAAGCCTTTTGTACATCCATATAAAAATCTTCTACTACTTCATCACTGTGAGAACTTGTTGGGGCATAAACCTGAATTATCTGCATTTGATATCTGCTATTAAGTTGTATAACTAATCTTGCCACTCTGTCTGATACACCATCATTCTCCACAATATTGTTCTTCCACTTTTTATTTATAATGAATCCTACTCCACTTGTATTTCCAATATTTGTACCTTTATAATAGAGCATATGTCCACTTTTTAAATCAATTGTCTCTTCACCTTTTCTTCTAACTTCACAAAGTCCAATAATATCCCATTTAATATAAGAGAGTTCTTCTTCTAATTCTTGCAATCTTCCTTCACTTGAAAGTGATCTGCAGTTGTAAGTACCTAAATAAAAAGTCGTCATCAAATGGCAGCCTGGGTCCGCCTCCAGGATATTCTTAGCACCCTCCGCCTTCGGCCACCAACTGCTGCCTTGGTTGGTGACTTTACAGCCTCCTGGGATTAAGGGCCATGCTTTATTTTTGTCTGTCAAAAAATTGGAAAAACTTTTCTTTACCCAAAAATTCTTCTTCCTTTCGGCCTAAAAAAAAACAAGGGGGTTTTTTTTTACAAAAAACCAAAAAACCCCCCCCCCCCCATGCATGTTGGTGAGCAGCCCATCCATGTTCGTATACTATATGAATAAACATATAGTAATAACAGCTGCAACGACAAGAACGTATGGAGTGGACATTAGGAATTTGCCCTGCTCGGTTCCTTTAAGGCCTCCAAGAGGAATCAAAGGGTCTCCTTTCAGTTAATAGCAAACTCCTTTCTGCAGCCTACTCAATATATATATTTACTTATATTTAAAACATTTCCAACATAAAGCCAAATAATCCTAAAGATGCATTTTATGCTGAACCAGCATTCTTCAGTTGGTCCAGATCCCAATCTCTTACATATATCTTTATCATTTATTCAGTATTTATAATATTACATTATTAAAATATGATTTACCTTGATTATAAGTTTTTTTTAAAAAAATATGATTTACCTAGTTTAATAAGTAATTGTTAATAATCGTTATTATATTTATCTTAGCTAGATGATGTCAAAATTGTGACAATTGAAAGTTTTGATATTTCTAATTCAAATTATAATAATTTAAAATTTGTGTTTTTTTCCCATACAAATTAAAAATGATAGTTTAACCCTCCCCTCTCCCAATATCCGACAATAACATATAAAGCGTGTAGTAAACTTTAAGGCTTAGCTTACTGCAAAAATTACAGATTAGTACACTTGAAGATGAAATTAATGGTTGTATTAAAAAAATCCTATTTTATATACATGTGTATGATTCTTTATTCATTCATTTATTTATACAGGTTAAATACAGCCCAAACTATATTTACACAAATGCTATTGACATTCTTAGTCTTTTTAGTTGGGTTTTTATGTAGAAGAAAATTTTCTTAACAGTTTATACATATACATTTTTATTTTACATCTAGTACAAAATATGCTAATGATAATAACAACAAATTACATTTCAACAATATACTAATTATACATAATAAAAATATTGATTAGATCCTATCATATATTAATATATATATATATATTGTTATTCACTACGTTAGTTTCTCCCCCCCCCCGTTAATTTATTTTTTAATTTCATTTTTTATTTCACTATAATTGAATAGTGATTTCTTATTCTATTTCCATATTGATTACAAAATTTTGAAATTATGCATTTGTTTTTTTCTTAGATACATTTCAAACTGCTTTAAATAAAGTTTTTTGAAAGTACTATCAATTTTTTTTTCTCTCCAATTATATATTCAAGAAGTTGATTATATAAAAAAATATTATTTTCCTCTACTCTTTTTTTTTCAGTAATGCTAATCTATTAATATTAAAAAAACTTGCAAAATCATAAAACATTCCATATCTCAGTAAAAAATTACATAAAGATTTATAATAAGTAGAAAAATGTTTAAAGAAAAAAATGTCTAATTTTGTATAACATCGTTATAAAATATTCAAATTTATTAATTAGTATGTTAATATTAATCGGAAGTCTGATGTTTATTTTTTAAAAGCAATTAATACTCATGATAAATTTTAACAGCTATTAAACAATAAAATTATTAATCTAAATTTTCAATTTCTTATGTAATTGAGACATGGAATTTATTTGAAGTGCATTGTGGATACAAATAAGTCTAATCTTGAGTTCACAAAAAACGAAGAATCCTAGCCAGTTCTTTGATAAAAATTCTGTTATTAATAAATTGATTGTATGCCAAAAAAAAAAAAACATTTTGAATTATAAACTCATATACAATTTCTTTTGGGGCATAGATGTCATATATCAGAAATGGGTAAATTTTAAAAGTCTAATAAATGAGAAAGATCTGATTTATCAGAATCAAATACAGGTGCTTTATATAGAACACCAAATGGCAATGCAATTAAATCTTCCAGGATAAAGACTGCTCTATTTTGTACTGAAGTAAACTGAAAGAATCAAAATTATATATTGGTAATAATTGGAGAGACCATTTATAGTTTATAACTGCAGTCATAGTGTATACACTACACTATAATGTTCATTAAATGAACCCACAATCAACGGTAAAGAATATTGCTACAATTAGGACTGAACTTGATAATTATGGTTTATCATCCAGTAAATATTAAATTACAATGTCCATTAAATGAAACCATATTTATTCCAATAGTGTGTAAAGAATATTTCTGTAAGCAGTGATATGATAGTAATAACTGAAGTTAACAATTACTGTTTAGAGTTACAGTCATGCTTTATACACTACATTGACCATTAATTGAATCCATATGATTTAGCATTACAGTCATACTTTATACACTATATTATCCATTAAATGAATCCATATTTAACCAATAATCTGTAAAAAAATATCATTACAACCAATAGAATCATTGTTATTATGCTTCAGTAACTAAAAAAATATACAAAATCAGTTTAAAACAGCCTAATTAATTCAAGAGGTCATTATATTTTCAAATTCAATTTGTTATTCAACTAGAAAAAGTCAGACCAATAAAAATCATTTATTTGGTATGGTGAGAATATACTAAAAATCTGTTCAACTTTTAAAACAATTTGAAAAAGTTAACTATGAATCCAGTAATAAAAAATTACTTGCAGTCCAGTAAAATGAATCCACAATTTCAGTGATTGTTTACACAATTCAAATTAGGAATTCATTTATATCAAAGTAATAATTTCAAAGGAATTTATATTTTAAATGAAGAATTTAAATTTTTAAACAAAAAGTATTCTCTATTTAAGTTTTTTATTTTTAAAATATTTTCCAAATTTAAGATAAATTTTGAGAAGTTAAATGGAAATAAATTACATAAAGATCATGAAAAATACTAACCTTAAACAAATTCCATATTTGATCCTGTTCTGAAAATATCAATAATCTATAAATTCATCATTAACACCTTCAAAAATTTTTAAATGAATTAGTTTTTGCTAGATTAAAAAATAATGAAGACTCAGGTTTAGATTCATATAAAAAAAAGTATTAAAAAATTAAAATAAGCTTCACTCATGACTTGTAAATAAAAAATAAGTTTTAATCATAACCATGTACAGAAAATTGCATGATTATTGCACTTATCAGCAACACCAAAGAAAAAATAATGTTTTTTTTTTTTTAAAAACAATATATATATATATTTTAGTAAATTAGCTTGGAGATATGCAAGTTTATCGTCTTCATCTGTCAAAAAGAAGAATTATTACTATTTTTGATAATATACATGAATCTTGAGGAAATATATTATGCCATAAAAATAGAAAATTCTGACATTCTACATTGTATTGAAAAAAAAGTCAAATGACTTTCTCTATTTACTTTAAACATCTGCATTAGAAGAAATAATTCATTGTAACTACTTTATTTCAAAGTCATCTATTGAAAGTCTGAATAATCAATGGATAAAGTTAATACTATATCTGAGTCACTAGATTAGTTTTTAATTATTGGCCTTTGCACTTACAAAGCCAGAATCCATATTTATTCTAGCCAAGCTACTAAATTGAGAATCAAAATAAAGTTATTAGAATTTCAAGATATTAGAATGAATATAAAAGAAGTAAAGATGACTATTGGTTGTGTAAGGCAAAAATCAATGTCTCTCGCATTGAAAAATGTCATTAATCAGAAATTAATTTTGTAACTGAGATGCACTACCATTTAATTATTAAAGCTTACAACAGATAGCTTTGGTGCATAATAACAGTGAATTACAGTAATCCTAAAGCATATTTTAAAAGTAAGCAGAGACTATCATATAGTGTTTTGTTTGCTACTCATGATAAACTGAAAACAAATATATGTACATTATTACAAATCTGATATCTGTTAGTCACTTATTTAATTATAGCAATTATGATAATAATAATAATAATAATTGTCTGATTTAGTATTTATCCTTAATTACTTAAAAAAATTATTTTTATTTGTAAATAATAATAATAATAATAATAATAATAATAATAATAATAATAATAATAATAATAATAATAATAATAATAATTTAATGTTATATGTTTATAGTTTTTATTTTTGTATTAGTAAAATTTAATAGACATAATAATTGCACAAATGTTATCACTCTGACAACAAGATAAAGAAAATATAAAAATATTGTTATAATCCATATTAATGTCAAAGCTAACTGATGCTTCTTTTTACAGAGATGAAAGGATTGAAATGTAACAAACAAAAATGAACCAAGAGCTGTTAATTAGTGCATCCTTTACTATATGATTTTATAAATGAGTTTACTTGGATGTAATTGTTTATGCATTTCTGACTGCTAGAATGATATATGACCTCCCGAGCAACAACCCATTCAATCATTATGCCTTTATATATACATATGATTGCGTACATACATATTATTTTAAAGGTACATAAATTGTTATATACATATATAATATGTATAAATGTTTTGCATAATTTTTTAAAAAGAATATGTATACATATGCAACCCGACTGTGATAAATATTAATAATAGATACTATGACCATCCAAATGAATGGAGGAAAATAACAATTAATTCTTAATATTAATTACCCAATACTTTCTTCTTAGCCTTTAACAAAAGATTTATATATAGATAGATAAATCCACAAACCTTCATAGCAATTTCCTTAAATCTATTAATATTAATGACGCCTGAAGTTTAATAAAGGCTTGCAAAGCTTTATCTTATTCACTTAAGGGCATGCAGCATTTTCTCATTCATCTTATCAGCTGCTGTATTAAATAAGCATAACAATTTAAAATTCAAATAGAAATATTTTTGTATATGTAAATTTATTAAAGTGATATGGTACACAAAAACACTCTCTAATTACAAATAATCTGAAAATATAATAACTTACTTTTTTCCCCCCATTGGACAAAAGAAAAGGTTCATTCTACTACTACTATTATTATTATTATTAATCTTAGAGCTATCTAAACAGAATCATCTCTATACGTCTATATATACTCTGCAAGATATTAAAATAAATATGTTTCTTAAATCTGGAAAATTGAGATAACTTTAATGACAAATAGTGCATTTTATGTGAAGTTGTTATGCTTGACAAAAGTAAAAAATCTTTATTTACAACCAATAGTAATACTGAAGTTTTGCATATAATAAATACCAATTTAATTTATATAGAGTAGGAAATGAAAGATAATAAAATCAATAGAATTGAGATTTATTTAACAGTTGCATTTGATTATTGACAGTCGTTGATAAAACAATTTGATTACTATATAAATCAAATTAATAAACAGAGCAAAACTCTCCATATGATAAATCAAATTAATATCTATGTTGGCCAATGTTAAAAATAATTTTGGTTTTGTATCCACACATAAATCAAAATGATCAGGCTAACAGAAAATTTTAATTAAAAGTTATTTTTTTAGTCAAAGTGATTGATTTAAAAATGACTGATAACACTAGTTCCAAGTTTTTATTTTACTTAAGCTTTATTGGGAAGTGAATAAAAATAAATTACATTAATAATGTTAGAACAATTTTTATAGTGATGACAATATTTTATTAAAATTTCAGTATCTGTACAATGATCACTTCAAGACTGAGAGTTGATAGTACAGTGAATGATTGTGTATTAATGATGTGGTGTAATAAAAAGGAATATGTACAGTAATTATCAAATACAAATTAGTACATAGTTCAACAAAAACTGAAATTCAAAGAAGCTTGTAAAGGTATATAGTGTGATTTAAAAAAAGTGCATATTTAGTGTCATCCAAGTATTTAAATGCAACTTGAGCATGACAATTCTCTTAAATTGACTAATTTGAAAAATAATCAAACTATTAGTCACCCAAAGAGTTATGTGACATTCAAACACTATATATCATTTATTAATCTTCAATTCAAAAACTTTTAATATTTGAGACCATCATTTTAACATTTTACCAACCCTGCTTTAAGTGATTTAGAGCAATTAAAACTCAACCATGATTAACCATTTGATTATCATAAATATTTAACTAAAATTGTATTCTTACTTTTCTCAGGTATGAATAAATCCATGAACCTATAGCTTCCTATGTTTTCCATTCACTCTACTGAAAAAACTTGCATTGAGCTATAAGAATGATACATTTATTCAGTGATTTCTTTTTATTCATGTACTATTTGGCACTAATCATATTTTTTCATTCAATTCTAAAATCTACAATGTAAATAATGATTAAAATTAAATGATCTTAGAAGTGTGCCTAAACTGTCATTTTGTAGTCAATATTTTTACTCATTGTTTATACAGCTTTAGAGTTGGCTAGAAAATGTTATAAGTGATATAATTCTTGCAGAGTGAATAATGCATAGAGAGCAAATAAACATTTTTTTATACCTAGTTTCTTTGAAGAAGGTTTTATGATACACTTATGGAAGAAATAAATGATTATGTAAAGTAGTGCTTGCGAATATTTTTTGCTTTAGCTTATATTTAAGAGGAGCCAATATTTACATGTATGCTTTTTCAAATCCCTATATCAATATATTTATTTTTACAGACTTTACTGTGTTAAAATATAAGAATAGACTTAAAAATGAATAAAATGTATATTTTAATTAAATATTCAGGATTGTTTTCTTGAATGTAACTCTTTTATCATAGGAACAATGCTTAAAATAACTGTTTGCTATTCTGATCTAAATGGCATTATTCCCCATATTACTATCATTCAATTTACAAGTGTGTCATGTCATTTAACATTATATCTTTCGATAAAGGCATTAAAGATTAATTAGATTATAGATAGCCAGATATAAACTTTAAACTCAATATAAGAGTAATATATCAATTATAAATTCTGGCATGAACATTATACTCCTGCCATTTTTTTCTATTCATGCATGGTATTTTAGTTTAAATATCCAAACAAACTTAAAACATATGAAAAAGATAAATGATCCCCAATATGCATTTCTGGTTAAACTAACTAGCTTGCTATTAACAGTAATAATTATTAAAAATAATCATTGATGCATTTATCTGAAGATGAGATCACCAAAACGTATTTGAGAAATCTCATACTTGTAAATTGAATTGCAATAATTGTTGTAAATAAATACTGAACTATGATGAAGATGTCATGTAAAAACAAAAATCTATTCAAATGATGTTGGCTGGTTATGGTGGAAATGCATTTTGGAGATCATTTTCCTTTTTTATATATTTTAAGTGTGCATGAAGATTAAAAATTCATAGCTTAGTATTCTTCCAGATCTGTAATTTTTGTATTTGCCTGTTGAGTTATCTGTGATTGAAAAAAAAAAAAAATTTAAAAAATAATAAATTATTAAAAATAAATTTTATTTTTCTATCCTTTAATTTTTTTGTTCATATTGCAGAAATAGTACATATACATAGATATCTACATATGTCTGTAATACTTGCTTCATATGCACACACATGTATATACACGAATTTCAGCATATTTGAAGTGTTTGTAACCAACTATTATCGATATAGAAGGTGGAGGAGTTTGTAATTATTTGATATTTTTTACGCTTATTATTAATAAAGTATTTAAATCGTCAACTATAAAATATGTTTTATCATTTTTAATTAACTATAAAATAATTTTTAAATTTAAGATTATTAATTTACATATTTTTTTCCACGTATAATATTTTAAATCTAATCTTTTAATAATACATCCTCATAATCACTATTATGCAATGTCATAATTTATCTCTTACATTTATTTGAGCACTTAATATTTAAAGTCACATTACAGTGGTTTAGATTGTACAGTAAATAATGAGATAAAAGATTATATTTGTAGTTATAAGTTGAATTATTTCCATTATCTAGTTGAATTATTAAACATTTTTAAAAAAATTCAAACTTTGCATTTTTTCAAATTTATTTTACTGTTAACAATAGCATGCATGTTTTTATAGAATACATTGTTTAGAATGGCATTATAGAAATTGAATTAGTAATCTTTAGATTCATAGTTACAGATTTGAATATAATATTCTAACCAACTGGGCTATTCTAACAAAGGCAACAGTGAATTGAAATTTTATACATGTATCTATGAGATTCTGCCTAACATTTCCAGTTTTTTTTTCCTTTTAAAAATAAGGTTAATGAATGTTTCAAATATTATGGATTAACACACTAGTGTGACCTATAAGATTATTTGAATGTCTTATAAACAGATTCTTTAGATTTTTCTTCTTTTTAACTTTTCTCTCTGCCCAATACTTTTTTTATGTTCATGATTGTTATTATATGCATGACCTGCTTATTTTAGATACAATTTGCCTTTTGCTCTCTAATTTGTTTTTTTAATCATTTTTAATGGGCTGGAAAGATTAAATTGAAGTCCTTTTATATTCATATAGTATTTCATAAAATGCAGTTCTTGTTTTTTCAAATTTAGGTTTTATAAAAATTAGGATTTTTTGCAGATGATAGTGACAGATTATCCTATATGATAATTTAATATAATAATCCATAATATTTGAAAAACATTCATTATTCTATTTCTTAAAAGAAAAAAGTTAGAAAAGCAGAGGGATCTTCATAGATAAGTATATAAAATTCTACTCACAGCTATTTTCTTCTTTATCCATGAATCCAAAGCCAACAGTTTAATTCACAAATAAGACTGTTATTGGCCAGTAACATATGAAGAAGAGAAGGATAATATTACTTGAAACATTATATTTCATATTAACATATGTGATATTATTTATAGTTGAATGTACTTAGAAAATTTTAAATAAAGTTTTAATTTTTCTAAAAACTTTTAGCAATTCAATTAAATTATGAAAGTAGTCCAACACATAATTATAAGTAAAGGGCTATCAATCACAAGTTTTTGTACAAACAATATTTTATTAGTACAGTAACCTTCCTGTATTTATGCCATTTGGTTCCAAGCCATAACAAGAATACTGAAATTCACAGATAATGGCAAGCTGTATTATAATCAGTATTTTAAATATATATATATATTCTAAGTAACCAAATTAATGGTATATGTCACAGTATTAAAAAAAAGTTTTTTGATCTTGTTTAATTTTCATTTCACTTGATCTATGGATAATGAAGGTATAATGTCAACTAGATAACTATGGCAACCTAATATTTTAAAATAATATTGTTTACTGCTAATTCTAACATTAAATCCTAAATCTGTTGCTGTCAATTTCAGAAAAAATATAAATCAGTTAATAGATTAAGTGAACTACAGAAAGATCACTTAAATAAAATCAATATTATTACTAATTGTTACATATTTCAATTTCTGTTATTACAATTACTATAGCAACACATAATACAAAATTAAATGTTTTATATTTCATAGATGTTTATTTATCAATTAGTATGGGGAAATAATATTTAAAAAGAACATATGTAAAATATATATATTAATTTAAAAAATATTGAAAATGTAATAGGAATTTTTTATTTTGGTTTTAAATGAAAAATAATATTGAACTTAAGTATTTTATTTTCACTGTATCCAATTGTTTTAAAATCTCCATTTTATTTATTAATTGGAGGCAAATTTTATCAAACAATTTTCTTACACCATTGAGTTAAATTTGAGCGATATTCATTCATCACCCAGACAACATCAGTGTCATCAAGAGTATACTATAAATAGAATGAGATGTTGTAATTTGAGTTCTTATAATTTTATCATTGCCTAGAATGGATGCATTTAGATCTGTCTTTAAAAATTTATTACATTTTACCATTTAAGTGATTAATTTATAAAACTATGGAAGAATAACAATTTTTAACTATCTGCCAATTCAATTGGGGACAGCTGGTGATGAAGTTCCAAGAGAAATGGCAAAAATATGAAAGAAAAAAACACATCAAAATGCATTATATTACAGGTCAGCTATATATTTATTTGTGATGGATGTACATCCCATTGTGTGTTTATAAATATATTTCAGATCAAGGAATTTTACAAGATTGATTAACTCAACTTATGGTGATATTAAGCAATTTAAATTTCACTTTCATAATTCAGAAAAAAAAGCAAGTATTTATTCTTCACTTGGTTATAACTGGGTTGTGTAATTAAAGGAATTCTCTTTGCACATTATTGTCAATGAAAAGGAAAAATTAAAGCCAGTGATGTGTAATTTTGCATCGACTAAATATCTGTTGTTTCTGAAAGCTGGATATTTATATGCTTAAAATAAAATATTGGAAGTAAAATGCAACAGGAATTGAATTCAAATCAGTGTTAGTTACCATTCATGCTTGTCTTCTCTACTTAAAGGAAAATCATCTCTTTGCCTTAGGATCAAAAATAAAGAACCCAAAGTTACAATGGATTCATGGATAATGAGTGAAAATGGACAGACTTTCACTTAGATGATATGATTTCTATATGTATGTATTTTTTTTGTTAAAAAGGGAGGGGGTTACATTTTATTTTAAAAACATAGGTAAATAGTATATATGTGGGTATGATAGAATTCACGCAGTAAAAAGGTCAGAGAGATTCATTTTTGTTCTTATTATTTAAACTTATCTGATGATATAAGTTAATATGACCTGATGTTTTCAAATATTTAATTTTTTTGCATGTTCAAGATTTAACTTGGTGATATTCAGATAGAAAAGGGTTTAAATATTACAGATTTTTTTTTTATGTTTGTTTAATTATTTAGAGATTACATTAATGAATAAATAGAGATCATACTTTTATTTGATCACTTTTTTTTATCATACAAAAAATGCTATTTAAAATCATATTTAAAATCTCTCCTTTTGTTTTATACAACACATTTTTGGAGTTTGATATACATAGATATTATTATTTTTATTGTTTTTAGTCTATTGCAAACATCGATTGTTTGTTCTGTTAAATTTTTATTATTACTGTTATAAATTTTTATTATAAAGCAATAAATTTAGAGTTGATTTAAAATCCAATGAATCTAATTATTTCTTTTGAATATGCAAGATAATTTTGGTACTCGAAGTTTGATCCAAGATCAAACCCATTTTGGTAAGTGAAATAGAATTAGGTGTATTTATATTTTTATACATCATTTTTAAATCCGATTACATATAAATTTTATATTTGTTACAGCATTTTGTTTACTTATCTAAGTCAACATTACTAGTAGAAATAATTTCATTAGTTCAGAGTTGATTATTTATTTGCTTATCTTTTCTGGTTACAAAAATCATAATAGATTTTATTCTATCATTAGTCAAAATGATATCTTAATTACCTTTAAACTTCTTTGAAGTGGGGATCATAAATTTCGTTAACTAGTATAACTGAATATTATCTTTGGCTTGGATAACTTCCAATTATCATCATATATATATATAGTTTAATTGTTATAAAATCCATTTTATAATCGATTGATTGGAGATTTAAGTACATGAATCATATCAATGATTATAAGTCAGTATATCCAATAGGAACCTATGGTATATTGTATAGAATGTGATTGGGTACTGTAAAATGTGAAATTATCTAATGGAATTTATTGATAATAAATTCTTGTGGAGTGTTTCATTTTAGAATATAACTGAAGCAATAATTGCATCTCGCTATAGTGCAGGGTATGAATGAAATATTGATATTATGTTTAACATTTTATTAAAATAAATACAAAACTGAGTAAAGCTTTATTTTATTTGAACATTATAAATAAATGACGTGTAGGTTTATAAAATGTTTTCAAAATGTAATTATATTTATTTAAAAACTAGTTGATTTAAATAGAATGTCATTAAACATTAAAGTAAATTTTTGCATTACTATAAATAATATTAGGTTAATAAAAAAGTATGTCAGAATTTAATTACTTAACTGATTCTAATTTAGTTTTATTCAATTCTCAATCACATAGATATCTTAAGCATGTATCATTGTTTAGGGCAATGACATATATGGTTTCACTGCTTATTGCAGTTTACTTTGGGAATAGTGAATAGATTTATTGATGTCTGAGGCGATGATCTCATTTGCTTTATTTCATTTTAAATATTATCTGGATAAATTAGATTTTATTAGAGATTGTTGGTATTTTATGATAGTGTAGCAGACAAACCAAATAATTATATATTGGAAATATTGTTATTGCCTAGTGTTATCAATAACTGAGCTAAATAATTTTACACAGGTTCTAACAGAGTTATTGTTTGTTAATGCATGTTTTGCTCTGTGATAAATAATATAAATCTTAAGGGCATTTCTTTATGACAAATGTTGACTGAACAAATGTAGAGAGGTAATGAAATAGAAAATCCATTATTATTGTGACAAAGTAGCAACACAATACTAGCTGATGATCATGTACAAGTGGCAATTATTATAAAATGCCAAATAAACTTCAGGGCGTTTATAAAATGACATTCCACATTTAAGCCAGATCTATATTATTACGAATCACATCTCAGTTCTGAGACATAGTAAAGTTTTTTATATTATCACCCCATATTATAATCAGTAGTCCATTACAAAATGGCAACCAATGATTGGGCTACGTTTTATTCAGATTAGATTGATCATTTTCCCAGAATCATCATTTTTATCACGTTACAATATTTATAAATATGTATATATATACATATATGCACTGTGAATAAAAAAAAAATGAAATATAGAAAAGTAAAAAAAAAGGTTTTATAAATTTCTTTTTTTTTTTTTTGAATAGAGGATAACTGAAATCAGGGATCTTAAAATGATAGCTATGGGAGATAGTATAATAAAAATAAATTAATTACTTATTCTTTTTAAAATAAAAATTAAGTAACATCTTTAGCCCACTTTGCAACACTAAGAATTTTTTAATGTTCTTCCACTAGTGATGAAAAATACTGGTATAGACAATACTAATCAGATTTAATCAATTTTATGTTGGTGAAGGTTTTTACAATTTACATTCTATACTTTATTTTGTAGCTAATAATAGCCAGATATCCTTTTGCCAAGCAATATTGGAACTAACTTACTTGAACAATTTTGACTACCAGAAAAATGTTCAGAATCACTCAGAATTTGAAACTCACTTCATAAACATACCTGCTAATTACAATGACCACTAAATCATGAAGTTTGGTAATCTTATTGAAAGTCATAGATAGCCTTTTTTCCATAAGTGCTATTTATTTTTTAATTAAATTATTGACTGAAATATTTATATAACGGAATATACTGTATGAATTATTATTAGTGCTGAAAATTTCTGAATTAATTTTCAACTGAATAATATATATTAAAAAAATCTAAGTTTGGGTAATTGTTGTTCTTAACCTGCCATTTAAATGCCTGAACATTAGCATGATCTTTTGAGCAACTAACTAAATGATTATTTACTTTTCCTCCTGAATTCTAGCTTAGAAGTACAAGTTCAAATTTAAAACATTATTAGATTGATTATGCTAAAAATGTAAAAACACTCAATTTAATTCAAACAAATGGAACTGCTGTACTTAATATAATATTTGGGTACTCAAATATTATCACATAATCATTTTATATTTATAATTAATATATACACATTAAACCTGAAATTTATTTTATTTTTTAATTTTGGAATTTCTCATAAATGATATGACGCTAAACATCCAATACAAGAGAAACTTTTTTGTTTTACTTGGCATTAAACAAATTATAACAATGATAGAAATGACCAGATTCAAAACTTGATTCTCGGAACAAATCTCAATTTGGCACTTGTGATTTTTTTTTTTTTTTAATTCATTAGTAAATACTTAATCAAAATATTGTAATTGACGTGAATTTTATGTTTTGATTTTATATTTATCAATTAATTTTGATAAAAATATTATGTAAAAATTGTTTATATATATAAGGAATATCATATTTCTTAAAAATTCTATCTAAAATGGAGCAAAAAATAATTATTATTAGAATGTATTCGAGCTTTTACCTTTTAAAAATTAATAATAAATTTTAGTTTATTATGATATTTACCTTCGACCTTTCAGAAAAACACAGACAACTTGTTTTTATTCACATTGTCTAATTCTTTTCATATTAATTACTAAAGTAAAAATAAAAATCAAGCTCTTCAAAAAAAAAAATCTGAGCTCATTAGTCGGGCATTTTAATCACAATGCAATTTAATAAATTTAACTGACTGAAAATTATTGCTTTCAAAACAAATTTCATAATTTCTTTTATGCAAGATTATGATTTTATAAAATCATCTGTAAGCGACAAATGGTAAACTAATATATATGTTTATATTTTGCATAGTGGTTACTGATTCTTTACATGACGGTTAATCTTATAAGTTTGGTTAGTGAGTGTAGCATGATCTATTTGTTTACTCTTTGCCGGTTGATAGCTCCATCCTACAGAACTTGTTATTCTAATAACTTAATCAAAGTTACATTCATAATAACATATAATGCAAACTATTTCTTCTTTACTTTCTATATCATAAAAAATGCAAATCGCTAGGAATATAACCCCTAAACATCACACGATCACCACTCTTATACTAGCACATAATAATTGTTATTAAACAAGGCAAAACTCTCCATACAGTAGTGCCACCCTGGGTCAACCAGAGTAATCAATGGATGCCAGAAGGCTTGTGCATAAAATCCCTATCTAGCGCCTATTCATCCAATATCCCCAGATTAGTTTCTAGCTTGTGACCTTCATCAGTGAGGAGCCTTGGATTTAAGATCTAGGTGCAGTGCTCTCAGATCCAAGGCTCCCCACTGACAAAGGCCACAAACTAGAAACTAGTCTGGGAATATTGGATGAGTAGGCACTAGATAGGGATTTTATGCACAAGCCTTCTGGCATCCATTGATTACTCTGGTTGGCACAGGGTGGCACTACTGCATGGAGAGTTTTGCCTTAATATAACCCCTCTTGTCATAGCATATTACAATCTATTGTTTGTTTTTACCATCAACACACTGAATATTGACAATAATTTTTATTGATAGCTTCAAACTTTTAACAAAATGTTATAAAAGTTTTATTATTCTGACTGATCTGCCATTGTTTTGTTAAAATTCTTGGACATGTTATAGCATAGCAGTCTAAAGTAACCAGATAGAATTTTATATTTCTTTTATTAATCAATCTAGAACTGAACCAGAAATATTTTCCTTAACAATAAGCTTCTCTATAGCTGAGACAAAATTTTACCTTATATTTGTAGTACTGCCAAACAATGTTTTCCAAAGTGCTAACTGCAAGATTTTTTATCTGTTTACAAATGGTCATTTTACTTTGTTTTTTTTTTTATAAATTAAATAAATACACATACATGAAGAATATTTTTAATACCTGATGCCCCATAAGGTTGAATGACATATGTGAATAATGGTAATTAATAATATGTGTATCCAATTCCTCAACTAGGAATTAGATGAAACAAAAAAAATATATATAAATATAATAAATATACACCTTGCTCTAAAGCAAACATACATAATATTTAGAGTAGGTGGGTTAATACAAATAAAAATTGATATTGGTTAATAATTGACAAGAGTACAAAATATATTTATATAATATAATAATGAAAATAACCATTCTTACTTTTAATTTTGTTCAACTTTTTCTGGCAAAAAAATAGTTATATAAAAATAAAACTGACACCTTGATCATCCAACCATAGCGATCCTTGAGATTATTTTTATTTCCCATTTGTCAATGAAGTTGTATAGTTGTTAGTTCAGTTATTAATTCTATATACTTTATTGACTGGATTGCAGATGAACAGTTTAATCCATATGATTCTTTAACAGTTGTTGAATTTCCAGGTTAACAAAGTAGTTTGTAGTATTTTTCCAATGATCGGCCTGCTATTGATTTGTGAATATTTCATAGTTTGGCTAATCATTATCAGACATCAGTAGATTTTCTCTTCTTCTTTCTTGGGAAAGGTACATATATGTATACATATATGATAGAGCTGGAATGGAGCAATTACATTTTCTTTTTCATGTAGATCATTCTTCACTTACAGGCTGAACAACACCATTTCCTCTATGGAGTATCATGTGGCCAGAGATGGACTACAAGAAATTTAAGTCATATGCATATGAAGCCATCATGTATTTGAATAATAATATACACTTTATAATATTCTATCTTTTACTGTAAATATATGCAGTCCCAATGGTCTTCACAATAAAATTATTTCTAATCCACACTCTGTCAACAAAATGTATTCTGATCTAAATTTACAGTAACAGCCTTTTGTAGGTTATCAAATACCTTTGAACAATAACTTAATTGTTTTCATTCAAAATCTATTTAAATCCCAACTCAATGTTGTGCTTATTGAAAAATAGCATAATTAACTCCCTCACTCCCTTACAAACATCATCAGTACCTGTTTTTCAAAAACACAGGAAAGAAAACATATGATGATAAATTATAGTTGGAAACAAAAAAGGAAATCAGAGAAAATAAGAAAAATATTATTTCTTTTAATAATACAAATTCATTCTAAAATACTGCAAAAATTTATATAAATGTTATTTAATTAAAAATTCTATTGTGGGGCTGGTAAATTTATGAACTAATTTGTTTCCCTTTTCCTTTCCAAAAATTAATGTTATAATTAATTAATTAACAAAAACTCCTTTTTTCTTTTATTTTCTGTACACAAATATTTGTTTGAAATGCAATGCATATGCACACTACTTGAATAAAACTTAAACCCTTTATCTACCGCGGGTTTAGAATTTAAAATGCCATTATTTATTATAGATATATTTTGACGCTAGTATTTGGTACTTGTAGTTAATTGCACATGGCTACATAAAAGAATCATTAGAAACAAAAAAAAAAAAACACAGGCTTTTCATTTTATTTGAAAGATTATAATCTTAAAATAGATCATATATTTTTATTACTAATTTTTTTTAAAAAAATAAGACCCATTTATAAAATACAATTAAAAGATTTTATCCACTGGCTTATATATATATTTAAAAAAACAGTTAAAAAAAAATCCATTATAAAAAAGCATTTTTAACAACAACAACAAAAAAAAAACACATTGCATTTTGATAATTTAGATATACTGCTGTTTTAATTGCTAGATAAATTCATTTTTTTAATATAATTTTATTTTTTTTTAAAAAAAATAAATGTTACTTATGATTTTCTCCAAAATATAAATCTAAACAATTGGAAGTTTTTTTGCGAATTTAATCTAAAAATAATGAAAAAAAAATTGATTTAGGTACAAGTTTTTTCTTCTAAAGTAAAAATATGACTTTTGTTTTCATACTTAAATAATTCATTTTAAAGTTGATCATTTATAATATTAGTAAGTTTAATTTTAAATTTAAATTTATATTCAATCAAAACAAATTTTCTTTCTAAATTATTGCAATTAATAAACTTTGGAAAATAAGCAGTTAATTTTTGTTTGTAGTTAAATAAAGTATTGCGCAACTTTTTTTGTTTAAAATTTTCGTTTAATTGTTTAGGATTTGCCACAGCATTTTATATATGAAAAAAAAAAACACATTCATAGTCATATATACAAAAACAATGTAACTTAAAAGATATTTTTAACATTTTGGGAGATTTAAAGTAATATTGAGTTTTATAACATTCAATTAATTAGAAATATTAACTTTTTAAACAATGAATTCTTAATATGCCAACACAAATTTTCATTTGTAAACAATACGTGTACATATGAAGATATTATAAATAAAAAAGTGGAAATGCAAAATAAGCCAGAATACTTTCTAACTCACCTAATTTTTATATCAATTTTCTTATAATATAATAAAAGCAGCAAAGAATCTGTTAACTAGTAAGAAAGATTATCTTTAAAAGCAATATGAATTTAAGCTGTTTTGTAGAAAATATCTACCTATGAAGCATACTTTAAATCTTGCAACTGAGTTGTGCTTATACTAAAGTATACTACATAGGATGTAGTTGAATATCTATGCAATAAAAATTGTTTAAATTAAAAATATAATTCTGATAGATAAACAAAAATGAAAATTCTGTCTAATAGTGCAAGAAGCAGCAAAACTGAAAATGAAGATTCATCAGTTAAACTTTAAAAATGCACATTAATATATTAAACAGTATATATATATATATAATAAGTTAAAATTACTAATGACACTGAAAACTATAATTAAGTTTAGATTAAAAAAACACAAAGAAAATCTATTTATAGAAAAGTTATTGAAATGTTAAACAAAAGTATTTTTTCTTTATCCTAAAAACATCTATTGTAAGCTGATAATGAAGTTTGTTAATGCACAGACCCAGAGCAGTTTTTGCCTTTTGCCTTTATTAATGAGGCATTGAGATCAAAACTGGATCTAATGCTACTAATTATTTGGCATTTACATTTAATGTCTCTTTTTATTATAGAGCTAGTAGCCAAATTTTAAAAAATCTAACATTTCGAAAACAAAATAACATATTTGTATATTGATATCACTTTACTCTTTCAATTTACAACAGTATTATAATTGAACACAGTTATTTTTTCTCTAGTTGAAAACCATTTATTGTAAACTTGAATAATCAGTGGATATCAAATAATAATGTAATTTATTACATCTCCAAAACAATAGAGATTTGGAATTTAAAGTTAGAATCAAACTAATCAAAAATTAAATAAATCCTAATATTTTAAATCCAAGCTAATATAGATCTTATACCAGGTCAGTAAATCAGTTTTATTCTAATAGAAGCTTCCTTTTTTATTTGTCTAGCAGTGTTAACATCAACATAATATTGTTTAGCTCTTTCAGCATACTAAGAAGTCAGTAAATATGTAAATAAATTAAAACTTTGTATGGTTTAAATCTTCAATACAATTTTACTCTGAAGAAAGTCAAAAAGGGTTTGGTTTCATATTTGCAACATTTATCTTTTATTTCAGTAAGACAATAATAAAACTATCTGTTTATGTAAATAATTATATATAGTAAATCACTTCTAAATAGTAAATCTACTAAATAATGAAATTATCTGTTTATGCAAATAATATTTTAATTACAAATAGTAAATCACTTCTAAATAGTAAATCTACTTTCATGCAAATTCTTTATTTCTATATGTATGCCAATAGTTTCAACATACAAATATATCACACTATTACCATACACATTCAAAAAATGTCTAATTTTTAAATTGAATATTATATAATCAATGAAAAAAAAAAAAAGGAGAATCATTTTAATTACATCACAACTAAAATTTATTTTAAAATTTTAAATATTTTTTAATGAAATTATTTTGATATAAAAAACATTTTAAAAAATCAAATAGAAAGTCATATGATATTCGTGTACCTAAGTAAACATATCGAGTGAATTTCAATTCAGGAATCACCATGCTAAACTATGCAAACCAATATTTAATGTTGTAAGACAATCTGGAAACTGATTTCTTTTTCTTCAATGAGTAATTTTTGTTCACGTTTTTTTTTTAATTTTCTGTTTTCTAACTTTTATTCTATGATTTTCTTCTATGAGTGCCTACTAATAATGAGGTGATGAGATCATATTTGCATTAAAAATACATAATCCTAAAATGGATTTATATTTTCATAGAGAACTAAAAGGAATGCAACTAGCTACTGCTATAAATGAGTATATTGATCCATACAATCTGGTGTGATAAAAGCTATCAAACAGCAAAAAGCATCGAGTGTAGTTTGTAAAAAAAAAAAAAAATATTTTTAAATCTTTGGCAAGTCTTTTACAGAATACAATTTTGTTACTTGTCAGGAATATAAAAAGAACTGTAATATTTCATCTATAAAAACAAATAGTACTAAAAAAGTGAATGTTTTATTTATAAATAATAATAATAAAATAAATAATAACTGAATGGTTAGTTGATTAGAACCCATGTCATGTTCCAGCACCAGAAGTAACAGATCAAGATACCAGAGCTGGCAAGCAAGGCAAGCAAATAATGAGAGTGCAAGATACAAGAAAGCGCTAAAACCATGTAAATTAAGAATACATTTTTGTTAAGCTAGAATAAATAATTAATGCGACTTGATTTCTACAAAATAAGAAAAATCATTTTTTGAATTGTGATTTGTCAATTATAATTTCTTACTGTTTGTTTTTCTCTTATAATATTCTCAGTTATCTCTTCTTAAGCTTACATGATCCATTTTTCACATCACATTGCTATGCGATGCAAAAATAGTACAGTCCATTTTACTATTACTATCCATGCTGTTTATATATATATCAATGCATTACCTTGTAGCAGCACTCGATAACATTAAAAAATACAGGACTTTTTTTTTAGGAAAAAATATCTTTATTCAAGATGATTACAAAAAAAAAAACATATGCATGAATTACTAACAACTCATACTAGAGAATTTCAAAGGCCAAGTCATGTCATTCTTCATGCTTGGTGTATTCAGTACTGTTATAATCAATGCTTGTCAAAAGGTCTATACTGTTAATATACAAAGACAGTTTTAGAAGCCAGACCTCATTGTTGATTAATTTAGAATTTCTTTTAAACTCCAGCTTTAACTGGTTGACAAACTCTTTGATTGAGGCAATATTTGTTGCTTAGTAATTTTAATTTATTACAAGTTAATGTTTTTAGCTTGCGGGTAGTAAACTCTTCTCGATCTTTCATGCAATCTTATGTTTATTCAGGTGAACTAAGGAAATATCTTTTTTTACATTGTACATAGTTTAAGTATGACATCTCCTTTAGTGCCCATTCTCTCTCTTTTAATCATCATGCACATTGGTATTTGGTCTATTATTCCTGAAGTATTTGTAGTCATTCATTATTGTCAGTGGTAATTTGACTCCACATGTCCAAGTGTACTGCATCGGGTGCCAACAAACAGTTCCTGGTTTTGAGGCCACATAAATTTTCCTTAAAAATTGTCCATGATCCAGCATACTTCACCTGAAAATCAAGTCACATCTAGTGATCCATAATGCAAAGAGAATAAAAACTGACATTCTTATAGCAGTAAATTTACTATTTTCTAATGCCTTTACAAAGTTCAGACTCTCTTTACAACCATGTTTGACACTCTCAACTATCTTAATTCTTAAATTGGTTAAATAGCAGCACTAAAAAATAACCCTATTCTTCAGAGTCATTACACAGGCTACATGTCACAGTTATCTCCCACAAGTCACCAGGAAATGGCTTGTTGGCAGTGAACACAAACAGTACTTTATTAAGAAATCTACTATTTGGTCTCAAAGGTCCAAAATCTTGACTTTTAATTAGTCCTTTTATAGATATATCCACTAATGAAAAGGTTTTGTTTTGTCTAGAGTGAATGAGATTGTAAATGTCCCAGTAAGCCTTTCACTGACTATTTGATCAGTGACTATAAATAAGCCATTTAAGTGTTCTTCATGATCCATTTAAATTAATTGGTGGGGGAGTGACCCTAGGTTCCACTATATCAGATACTAACTCTTCACTTTGCCTGACTTCCATCATTTTTAGCAATGTTAGAGCTTTTTGTATATAGAAGACCTTGATTGTGTGCAGACCAAGACTATTCAGATGTTTTGGCTTCTGCATCTTATAAAGACTGATACACACTGTTTTTCTTACATCCTTCTTCCATAGAAATTTGGTGCAGAGTGAGTTGATGGTATTCTGGAAAGCCTTGGTTGGTGTGACAATCGGAAGGTAATAATTTATACATGGAAAAATGAGCATTTTCAACAGTGTCACCTTTCCATGGAGTGACAGGGAGATTCTGGATAACATATCAGTTACTTGTTTTTTCAATGATTTTCTTCTGAATTTCTTGTCTCATTGCCACTCTCAACAGTGCAACCAAGAACCCTAAGAAGTTTTGTGGTTTCCTGGAGAATCTGGATGCTACTATCTTCCCATCATCACTCTCCATACTGTCAACTTCATCATGTTGATTTTCAGATTAAATTTATCTATATACTTATCTGTGCTTGATATAATTTAGAAAGGTGTTAAGAAGAAGGGAAAAGAAGGGAGGAAAATCATAACATCATCCACATATGATATATAATGGATCTCCTACCTAAGAGCCGGTACATATATTCCTGGCAGTTCCTCCTCAACCATCTTGAAACAGGAGTCCATGTATATAATGAAGCAAAGGGTGCTCAGTGGGGACCCATGGAAATGTGTGGTTTGAACTCCTAGGCCAGTGAGCCATCAAGAAATATATGAATCATCCTGTTGAGTAATAGATTTGCAATTATCTTCACATAAACCAAAGGGGCTACACAGCATCTGAGAAAATGAAACAAAATCCCAGGCACACAAATGCCCCAGCAAAGTCCAACTGGATTACAATGAGTTGAAGTCTCTTCTTAAGTCTAACATTTTTGACTGCCTCCATGGTGGATGAGCCTTTTTGGGTGAATTGGTGCCTGGAAATGTTATTGAGCAGCCAATGTTGGATTTTGTCTTTGACCAGAGATTCCACATTAATAAGGAGTTATCAATATAGGTCTTAGATTTGACAGACTCGGGAGATTCTCTGGTTTTTTCATAAATGGCATGAGAGCAACAGGATAAAGGTCTGAAATAGGTTGATAGTTTCCAACAGTACATCAATTAGCCCTCATACCACAGTGGTAGTGATTTTGCACTCTAACCAGAACAAATCTTTGTATACTATGCAACCCTGGATGGGATGTTTTCTGGGTAAGCCAGCAACCTCTGCTCAATAATGCTTTCTGTGATTCCGTGCTCTTCTTCACCATCCACTTTCCAGATCTCTCAAGTTTGAAAGGGATAATCTTGAAACTTATTTTTTTAAAGGTGGTTATATCTCTTTCAATATTCCATTGACAGCAAAATTGCAGTTGTCAGTTTTAATCATTGAAGGGGTTGCTCTTTTTGAGGCACCAACCACCCATCTAAGATAACTTTGGGTCCAATTATAATTTGAGGACAAATATAACTTGGACCTCTTAGTGGCTATGTATTGAGCCAACACCCTTTGCTTATCCCTATACTGGCTCTTCAAGCTGATTATCTCCCTTGTTGTCATATCCTATGTTGATAAATCTTTGACTTTTTTGCCCAGAACATCCAGCTCTCTAAGCAGCCTAATAGTCCCTTTGGTCTGATGAATGCTGGTATTAATTGTCAAGCTTAATATGCCCACAAAGACTGCCCAGGCTTGAAGAGATAGTAAAGACAGTAGCTAGATTTTATAGAACAGGATGTAGGCTTCTAAAAAAGACCAATTACAGTGTGTTGGCTTTATTCAGCATCCTTATTGTTCTAGTCTGGTACAAATTAGCCAGTAGAATTTGATTTATTTGCAGGTAAATCAATATAGCTAAAAGGTCTGTAAAAGGTGCTAATTCCAGAGTGGCATGTAAATCATAGAACAATTCAGTGCTATAATAGAGAAAATCAATTAGTGTGCAGTGCTGCCATGTGTAGAAAGAAAAGGCATTTGGTGAGAAACAACCTCCACACAACTGCACCCTATTGAGCAAATGAAAATATTTTAAATTGAATTTATTGTAGTTCATGTTGAAATCCCCGAAAAATATGATCGGTGCCACTATTGATGCCATAACTGAGTTGATTGTGTTGACAATACGGTCTGCCAGTCCAGAGTCTTTTTGTATGTAAATGTAAATTATTACAAGAGACAAATTTGATATATTAATTTCAACTATTAATAGATTGTTGTTTATGTATAGAGTTCTGGTGCTTTTACAATTTAACTTTCTATTGATTAGTATTGCTATGCCTGAATAGGCAGTATCAGATAGGGAATATTGGAAGATGCTAAACTGGCCAAGAATATATAGTCAAATTTTTTTATTTGATTTCAAATGTAACTTTGTCTCACTTAGACATACAATGTCCATGTGTGAGTTATCAAGCCATCATTTTAGTGCAAACAACCTGTCAGGGGAGTTGAGTCCCCTGACATTTAAACCCCCAATGCTTATTGACATTGATCCTTAAATCACAGGGCAAGATGGCTAGGCTATTTTTCCATGTATAAATCTTCATTGGTCACCATGTCTTAACTGACTCCAATGAACCAGATCGCTGCATTAAAGGCAACTCAGAATTCAATATTGGGTCTTGCCAACCTTTGGCTTCAGCAGTACATTGTGGCCCACAGTCAAAATTGTCCATTGTATTGTTGCTAAGGTCATCTTGAACAATGATATCCTTAACTTCTGTTTTGTTTATGTTTCATTTTTTTGACTTCTTTTTTTCTGTTTTCCTTCTTTGCAGTTTATATTTGGATGTCTTCCTTTGATGCTCTCTGTCTATTGACTCAACCTCCAATGATGAAATTGTTTGTGGGAGCCAGATGAGTCATTAGACTTTATTTGATTGCATTGGCATCAGATTTATTTTCAGCAGTTGTAGATTCATGTGAGTTAGAAAAAAGTTCAGTAGTTGAGACAATGCAGTTCAATATAATGTGTTAGTGTCTTTACAAAAATTGCATCTCTTGATGAGTGTACAAATGAAAACCCACAAAAAACAGTTTGAACTTTTATCATATAAAACTCAGTGCAGCTGATTTAGAAAATTTTTAAAAATAATGTTTTAATCTACAAATTTATTTAAGCAATAATGATAATAAAGACATAAATGGAGAGGATTTTATGAAGAACTATGTCTTTAAAAAATTATTTTCAAGCAAATTATCTCACTTCAAAATCCACTTGATGTTCTAATTTATATTCACGAAAATAATTTGACCATTTTGTTCCCATCTTTGAGCATATCATTAAGAATATTATTAAATCTTCCTACAAGTGTAGCTAGGTGATAGAAATCATTTTGGAATTTTAAAAAATATTTACGTTCAGTTCAACAATGTCACAACATCGGCTGGTAAATTTGTCAGGGACAGCTATAGAGAACAACACATGCAGTACTCTGAATATTGATGATATTGTACCTAGGTTTAGTTCAGTAAAAGCTCGGAAGGTAAATTTATAATTACATAACAGTAATTGTTTTCCTTATCATCTTTAATAAAACATTAAAATGTATATAAAATCGCATAGAATTTATCTTTTCTTTTTTTTTTTATGAGGGAAGGGAGCTCCAATTATTGTTTTGCATAAGGGCGCTGACGATCCTTCCTCCGGCATTGCAAACTACGATCCGGAAATCATCAGTTTCCAGTGAACCAAACTGCACGAGATATTTATAAATAAAACATGAATATTTATAAGAAAAATGATAAATGATATATTTCAATAAAGTAAATACAAGCAGCAAATGTAATTCAATTATGATTCTTAAAAATATTTTTATAATATATACAAAAAAGAAAATAAAAAGGAAATACTATGATGTATCAAAAAACAATTATTATTAAATAAATAACTGCATTTAGTGCTTCAAAGTAAGAAGTGGCTACAAAATAATTTGTCAGAGAAAATTATTGTAGGATTTATCTTTATTAAAGCTATATAATTGTAGTTTTTTTTTTTAAAAAAAGTTTACGTTGTTATTATAGCTTTAAATGCCTGAAGTGAGATTTTTGGGGAAGGGAGGACTGAACCAAAAAGATTTGCTCGCTGCCATGCTTCTTTTATTACTAGACCATCTGCTTATAAAATACTACACTCAGATATATCTAATATTCTTATATATATAATAAAACAATAATTAATAACAATAATATCAAAGTAAACAGTTTAACACTTTCCCGGAAATATCACTATTGTTTTAAATAATGTTTTTATATTATTATTATAATTGAATATAGCAATCTTGTTTTTTGAATTATTTCACTTGGTCTTTTATTTCACTTAAAAATCAATAAATTAAATTTATTAGAATAACTCATGATATAAAAGTTAGAGCATCTGCCCGTCATGTTCGTTAGTTGGAGCTCAAGTCTGAAATTTTTTCAGGTTACAAAAACACTCAAGAGTTTTATTTATTTAAATACAGTAACCCATTAGCCATTCCGTAGTAGTTAGTAAATACGTATTTCAAAATTTGTAGCTACTGTTCAAAAATGTTTAGATTAATATGAGTTGATCAGATAATTGATACCTACTGATTGTAAAAATAAAAAAGTATAATTAAATATGATGAAAACGCCATTTATGGAAGAGATGATATACTATTATGGGTGTTAAATCCATAATTAATTTTATTTTTAGTGCAGTATATTAACTTTGTTGATAAAAATTGAAACAATACAAAAGGCAATAAAAAATTTAATCAAGAAAAAATACATATAAAACTGATAAAATAAATAAATCTCAGTTTGTAAAATATTTGAGATATATCTAAGGTAGAATAGCCTAACAACTAAGCTCCAATAAATGATTTATAGCTCTTAAGAATAAAGTCTATAAGTGTTATATTTTTAAAAATGTTTACTGAAAATAATTATTCAGCGAAAATGTTTGATATTATTTACATGATAACGGAGATCACAGACACCACCATTTTTTTGTCTTTCTATAATTACAATGCCATCTGAAAGATCACTATTTTTGCAAGCAATGATAATTATAGATTTAATGCATGTAAGACATAATACTCTCAACCATTTGATAAAGACTGCATCATGTAGTAAGATACCCATTGACTGGCAACTCTTGGATGGTTAGATGAATTAATTGTGAACCATTTCCTGGAAAGAAAATTCTGTCATCTCAAAAATTTCAAGATGCATTTAGTCATTATTCAAATCAGGGATCATGAGGATAGTATGAAGTTACATTAATTACTGCACTATGAAACCCTACACAATCTCTATGACAGAAAGCATATCTTTGATATATTTTTACAATTTTAATATTTATTCTTTCCCTTATTCATTTTTAGTTATAAATGTATATGCTTTGGTGCAAAGATTCCTCCTTAATTAAGAGCATGGGAAAAAAATTCTGCCAACTAAATTAAACCAGGATAATTTCCAGTGCTTTATTACTTTAGTATTGTTTGATTTTCAAAGAAATATAACATTGGACAATAAAATTTAGATTAACATTCTTGCTTTATAATGTTAATTATGTGTTGGATTATTTCCATAATGCAATATTAAATATTGAATGTCTATAGAAAAAAAATTAATTTTAATTAAATTTCCAAATATATTCATCTGTTAGTAATAGCACACAATATTTCTAGTTGTAATATTTTTCACTTCTCTTCAAGAGTTGCCAATTCAGGAATCTAAAGGGTCTAGTTTGATTCCCATACTAGTACTGTCACTGGTCAGATCACCAATACCTGAAGAAGAAATATTATTGACAAATCAATGTCTTTACAAAATTTAAAGAATCTTTTTTTAAAATTTCTCAAGACATTCAATATTTAATATTAGATTATGAAAATAGTGCAACATATAATTAATAATAAAATGCCATCACCACTAACTTCAGACAAATACTTGCTCTATAATTACATATATTAGATGAGAATTTTTAGGAAAACTTGAGATTATTTTCATATATTAGTCAACTAGAAGTTTAATTATTCATTCATTAGCAGTCACCAAAAGTAAGTATAGATATTTTAACTGTAGAAAAAGAAAATATAGAAAAAAAGATAATCCATAAAAAGTTATGATGTTGTGATGGCTATACAAATCAATTCATAAATTACAAATGCATCTACTTATATGACAAATCTACTTCAAAACTTTATTTAATTACAGCTCTCCATTGCATTCTTCTATATCAATCAAATCTTTAACCAATATTGAACTTCTTTACTGTTGTTAAGATAACTTTTATAATACAAAGAAGATATGTTTTCCCATGAAATCATGTTGAAAGTCATCATAAACACTTTGTAAGTAAATCATTCTGTTCACTTCATATTATCAATTCAATACATATGTTGTTCTTGCAATTATAGAAGAAATGTTACTTCTAGAAAGTTGAAGTACCAATTGAATCTTATATTTTACTACTGTACTTTCAGAATATTATCAAGTGTCTTTAAAAAAAATTGATGCCTTTACATTGTATTAAGAGATCCCAAGTCTCACAAATTTATAATAAATTTGGTATAATAACAGCAAGCACTATATATAATTAATTCATTATGATAAAATATTTTTGACTTATTAAGTACAAAAAAAGCATACTAAAGCCTGTGTTGCCCCTCAACATTCAACTTTGCCTAATTAAAATATTTGATTCAAATTTTCAAGCTAATATTGTGAAAACTAATTGATAACATATCTGATTTTTTTTTCTTATTATCAGTCCATAACATTCTATGATATTCTTCATTTCTAATTGCTATACATCTCTGTCCATCTATACATTTTTCTGAAAATTTCTATCTCTAATTTCTCTATCTATTCCCTCTTTCCAACTCTCTCTTGAATGCCAATTTTCCTTTCCTATCCATAAATTATAATTGTTTTGATTTCATTTCTTATAATATGCTCAATATTCATTTTTTATAATTTTCTCTTGAATCTTTTTGCAGATCTTTGCAAGTAGACTATTTCTGGACTTATCAATTCACTTTTTATTCTTTCTTTTAATTATTAAACCTCATTTTTCTAAGTAATAATATTTTCCACAATTATATTATAGTATTTATTATTTATTGATTTTTGATATATTCTGATCCCACAATTTCTTTTTCTTATAGTTTTATTTGTTGTTCCTCTTTGTGCGATCTGCTTGCCTAGATTTTTATATTTCTCAAATTTCCAGTTCATTGTCCAATTTCCAATATTACATTCTGTTGTTTTTCTCCAATAAACATTTTTTTTTGTTTGGGCTACACTCATTTCCATATCCATTTTCTATACTCCTATATTAATTTTCTATATATATATAACTCAAATTATCATGATCTTGATCCAAAACTATTTAATCATCAGCATAGCATGAAGTATAAAGTGTTTTATTATTTTATAAAGGAATTCCTATTATTTCACATTTTCTTTTTCATATTTTAAGGGTTTGTTCTACTTCCAATTAAATAATGTAGATGAGAGATAACATTCCTGTTGAGTTTTTGGTTATCTTTATATTATCTGAAATCATATTACCTATTTTTACTTTTGCATAAATATTATTATTACATAAATTTGTTAACTGCTTTAACAAGATTTATAGTTATATTTGTTAATTCCAATGCTTTCTGAAGTCTTTTGGAGACATACTTACATATGCCTTTTTATATACAAAAAAATGTAAAAATATAAATACTAGAAATAATATTTTCTCTTATATGTTCATTATTATTATTGTAATAATGTATTTATAATCATAATAAAAAATCAAATTATAGAATTATTTGATACAAATAAGAAATATATATAAAAAAAAACACATTTTCCTTAATGCTGAGATGTAATGCTACTTATACATTTTTTCATTGTTTATATATAAAAGACTTCTTTTATATTACTCAAGTCACACAAAACATGTGGTCTATTGTGGATATTCTTTCTCTGAAAATTGCTTGTTCCTCTGCTTCAAACTTCTATGTTCATATTCAACTACATTTTTCCATTGTAATTGTCAGATCTGTCCTTTCTGCCCTTTTATAAATTGTTGTAATTAAACTTTCTTTTCAGTGGTGATCTCATCACTATTAATGCAGTTTTTAAACAAAAATTAAGAAAACAATATTTTTATAAGTTGCATTCAAAGCTTTAACATTCTTTAATTTATTTTTTAAATTGGCAAGAATAGCACAATCAACATATTGTAAATCAGATAGTTTTTGTTTTTAATTGGTTCAAACTAAGAATTTCATCATCAAATCTCAACCTTTTTATATTTGTACATCTTTTAGTAGCCATTTCCATAAATTATATCCTTCATATTAGCAAAATGTTTGTAATGAATATAGTTGTTTTATAACTATAAATAAATAGACCAATAATTGTATTAAAAATATAATAATAAAATGAGCAGAGAGTATACAGAAGAGATAATAAATTCAGCTAAATACATTAAAAAGATTATATATAAAAACACTATATTATAATAATTAATTGATATATGTATCTTTCCCCACCATTAATCAATTTTTTTTCCCATTTTCCTGGAATTATGCATATTCTGTGTTGGGAATCACTGGACTACTTCATGGAACCACATAAAAACTGTTTTAAAGACTACTGTCATACAAATGGAATACAAAGTGAAGATAATACCCATTTCAGCTTAACATCAATTTTCATTTTAAATGTCTCAAATATTTTATCACTATTATATAGAAGCTTTATAAGATGAATAAATATACATAGATAACCAAATATTTTAAACAATTGTCTCAAAATATTTTTAATGATTGATCCAAATGCCTTGACCAAATTAATAAAAAATAGTATATAAACCAGACAGTTTTTTTTCATAACACATTTATTACAATTTGATTTACAAGTATCAAATTACTGCATTCACAACTTTGACACCAACTATTTCAGATACATACCCGTAATAATTATTACTAATCATTTATTAAACTAGAAAATATCTCTAGTTTAAATATAACGTTAACTGAGAATTAAAGATTAATATATTTGGCCTTATATAAACTCATGGAATTATTTAACTTAATTTCTTATTATTATTTTCTAAATTGTGATGACTCTTAATTTCCTAAAATAACACTGTCTATTAATCATTTATGTCTGATTAAAAGTGATCTGTTTATTCAATGATTTCTTTCAAAATGTTTTTATTGTTATAGTAATTATGATATTTTACGATAAGTTCTCCACACTTTTGTCCTTTTTTTTTTTTTAAAGAAATGCATAAAAGAATCTTGAATATCAGAGGTCATAACTTTATATTCTAAATATTACTAAAATATTTTAATGGTATCTCAATTTTATAAGTATTCTATCAAGATCTACAGCTTTTCCATTTTTTAAGATTACTAAGATCTGGATGTTACTGTATGAGTTGATATAATAAATATAAGATTAAAAGCAATCATCTAAATTCTTGTATCATTATTTAAAGAATGTTTAAATTTTATCTACATGTTCAAAATGTCATCACTATCATTATAAAAGACTATCATTCAATAATTTAATACAATTATACAATTTTTCAGATACATATAAAACTTATAACATGTTAGAAAATAAAAAAAACCCTGTAATGATCATAATCAGCAAATGATTATGTCACTTGTAGTTTTAATCATGCAATTATCTTAAGTTTTCTTATTAGTTATTTAAATTCTTATACTACTTGTGAAGCTTCACATTCACTTCATTATTTTTCTATACAGAGAATGACTGGCAAAACCAATCATTTAATTAATTAATGACTTAGTCATTATAAAATAATCATTGTCTGAGAATTAGTCTGGCTAACAACAAATTTATACATATCCATAATACACTACTTATAAAAATTTCATGCTTTAATAATATAAAAAGTTTGAAATTTAAAATGACAATTTTAGGAACTATTAAAATGTAGTATGGGTAGTAATTTTTTCTGAACAAAGAACATCAAATTTCATACAAATATATTTGAATATGACTTATTTTTTCATAATACTATTTTTTAATCTTGAAATATACTAATCTATAATTTGTATGACATATTGCATTACATAATCTAAAAGATACAACTATTTTGAGTATAGATATCTTATGTAAAAAGTTAATAACAGAATTTTTGTATATACAAAGTTAGTATCATTATTTCCAATATTTTATGATCATTGTTTACTGTTTGTATCAATCTTTCACAAAATAATAATAATAATAATAATAATAATAATAATAATAATAATAATAATAATAATAATAATAATAATAATAATAATAATAATAATAATAATAATAATAATAATAATAATAATAATAATAATAATAATAATAATAATAATAATAATAATAATAATAATAATAATAATAATAATAATAATAATAATAATAATAATAATAATAATAATAATAATAATAATAATAATAATAACAACAACAAAGTCACCAGAAAAAACGATTGATATAATAATATTATTATTGAAATCATAAGAGGAATCAACAAAGAATAAATACTTTTTTTCTCTGATCTTTCTGAATAAAATATTGAGATCCTAATAAAATGGGCACAGGATATTACAGTGTAAACTAATTTTTAATATCATTTAATTATTGATTAGTTAGTGAATATTTAGTTATTGAAAATAAAACAAGAATGAAAAATCTTGAAATTATTACCTAATCTGATAAACAGTATTTTCAATCTTCTTTTTTACTTTTTATTCTTAGTAAAAGGGTTACAAATCTCTCATCTCAATTACTGTTTTCTTGAAGGTTATTGAAGATGGATGTGATAATATGTTGGACTATTTTCATCATCTATCAATAAATGTTGAATGTATTAAAAATTTTAAACTTTATTTAAACTTCCCAAACACAAACAACTTGTTAATAATAACACACAAATAGAAATACAGGTTAGTAATTATGCAACATTTCGAGTAGTATTATTCTTCACTCTTCTTCAGCAACACTTGAAGATGAGTGGAGAATCGAAACACTGTCTAATTATTAATCTCTATTTGTGTGTTATTACTAACAAGTTATTTGTGCCTGAAGAAGACTGGAAAATAATACTATTTTACTAACAAGTTGTTTGTATTTGAGAAGTTTAAGTAAAATTTAAATTTTTTTTTTATGCATTTAACATTTATTGATAGATGATGAAAATAGTCCAACATATTGTCATATCTCTCATTTCTTCTAATGATCTTTTTAAGAATATTATAAATTACTCTATATTTAGATTAAAATGTTTAAACAAGGAAATAGATATCTGATTATAATAATTAAACGAAAAGTTAAAAATTTACACAATATATAAATGCTTTTTTAAATAAAAGAGGATTAAAATTCAAAAAATAACTCATTATCAAACAAAAAATACAAAATGGTAAAAAGTTTTTTTTTTTTTTTCAACTTCACATTTTTAAAGAATAAAAAGAAAAAAGTCATTTATTATCAAATTTCATTTAAATTTTTTTAAAAGAATGAAAAAAGATTACAAGAATAATTTTACTATTTAAATTACTTTTTTTAAAACTTGAAATAAAAAAAATGCAAAAAAAAAAAAAAAAACCCAACCCGCATATAAATCGTAGTATATAATTTTATTTTAATTGTAAGGGTTTTATTAGCATTAAAGATTACAAAGAACTTATATCCAATTTATAAAAAAAAATAGAACATTAGATAATAAAGAAATTGTTTATAAAGAAATTGAAATACATCAAGTGAATAATATGAATAGATACAAATATAAATGATTGTTAACCGAGTATAAGGATAAATATCGTAGCGTAAGTAATAATATTAAAACATACATTTACAGAGTGCTATGAAAAACATGTCAATTTTGCAAATCATTATCATTTTTAAATATTATCAAAAAATTGTAGGATAAAATTCTCCCAGTGTAATCTCCTTTTTGGCTAACTATAGTTTCTTTTTTTTTCATATTATTTCAGCAAGCTTTGTTATGCACCCAACCTATATGTCGTCTTTTCATAGATTTTTAAAAATGCTTTGGGATACATTTAAGATTTCTTCTGCCCATTTATTAACATCTCCTTTGACAACATGTTCACTGCAACTCTATTTTGGTCTCTTAATTAAGATATAAAAATAGGAGATGTATGTTAATAAACAGCCTATCAATATTTATTTATCTTACAAATAGTCATAGTAATAATGGCTATAACAATAACATGGAATGAGTAATGTAAAAGTTGTGTACTTGAGTCCCTTAAAGTCAGAGAGAAATCAAATGAACTTTTATATAAAAATAAATTTTTAGATCTAAAATTTTATCTTTCCAATGTTTTTTTTTATTTATGAAGATTAATTGTTTGTATAAAAATATTACAAATAGTAAAAACCATCTATTATATATTGTTTATCTGAAAGTTTGTAATAATTGTATTTTAGAAGTAATAATTATATGATGGATTATTTCTACATTTAATATAAAATGTTAAAATTTTTTTTTAAAAATTCAAATGTTATTTAAACTTTTTTAAAGACATTCAATTGTTAGAAATAACACACAAATTAATATATAACATAATGTTTTGAATGGACATATATTTCTCTTTTTTTCAAGTGTTGCTGGCCTGACTAGTAACAGTATTAGCATAGGACCCAAATCTTTAGATTCATGAATATTGAATTTAAGATGAGATTCTAATCAACTAGTATATTATATCACAAGAAACAATCTGTAGAAATTTCAAATACTTTCCTATGAGGGTAGCAAGGGGATCTTCATAGATAAGTATTTGAAATTTCTACTGATTATTGCGTTTTCTAGAATAGCCTAGTTAGTTAGAATCTCACCTTAAATACAATACTAATTTAAAAGTCCCAGTTAAGTTTCCATTCTAATTCTATATTATTTTAGGCCAACAACATCTGAAGAGAAGAGAGGAGTATAATACCATATGATACATTGTTGTATAATCTGTATGCTACTATTATTAGCAGAATGCATTAAAAAAGTTTAAATAAAGTGTGAACTTTTTAAGACATTTAACAATTAATGTTAGATAATAAAAATAGTCCAACATATAATTATTATCTCTATATATTGTCTTCTTTGATTATGTGTTCATCTACATAATTTATATTTTTGTCTAAATTGTTCTATTGCTATCTAGTTTTCAGATGCACATGGAAACTCTGGAATTTATTTATTTTGCATTATATTGTATACAATTAAATGTAATGTTTTATTACTTACAAAATCAATAAAGATTTGATAGCAGAGCTATATCCACATCCTAGCTTCTTGATATTAAATTTCAGTGGAAAGGAGCTTTGGGTTTTCACTTTCACACTCAAAAGCAACTTTTAATTCAAAACCCCAAGCCAGCTCTGTTATACAGACATTAGGTTAGCAATTATATATATATTTTAAGTTCTAGGTTTTATGTTATCTATAGAAACATTGTATTCTTTGTCTACAATTAATATAAGTCTGAGGTTAATAAAGTATATAGCTACTAGTCTAATATCATATCTAAATAACTGTACAACAAAGTTGGCTTAGATTCAGATCTTGGAGTGATTTTCAATTAGAGACAATTACCTTGATACTATAAACAGGTAAAATTAATTGCTGGATGTGCAAAAGCAACTTCAAAACTTCTCACTGATGAAGCAACTAGGTAAAATATAGTTTACAGATGTGAATAAAATATTACCATTTACTGTTCATGATTACTAAAGTTTATAAAGATGATTTATTGAAAAGTGAATTACTATTTCTAAAACTATTAAAGCAGCTATATTGACAATTATAATAATTTATCAAAAAATGTTTCCATGAAATATTGATACCAAAAATATTATCAAATAAATTATAAAAGAAAAACTGTGCAAAGAAAGCTAACTATTAGATGTTAAAGGTAGCCAAAAAATTTATATATTAAGAAAATCTAAATATTGCATAGGAGGGCTTAAGATTTTAATTGTAGAGACAGTGACATAGAAGCATATAAATTAGAATAAGAAAATGGAATGCAAAGACATGAGTTGGCAAGAATTCATTTGCTCTGCCTATGTTTTGCATGAAAAATTAAATGACAATAATTAATTAACAAAAATATTAACAACAATAAAAGACATTTACTAAGTAGTATATTTGATGATGATGATGATGATTATTATTATTATTATTATTATGATGATGATGATGTTTCAAAGGAATTTTATTCAAAAAAGAAAATTTACAATAGGTTACAGAGGTTATAGATTAAAATTTTTACAAAGGACAAAAAAATTAAGCATTACATTGTTAAAAATTTATAGTAACAAAAAAAAAATTAAAAAATGAATATGTACATAAAAAAATTGGAACAAATTGAAATTAAAAAAACATTACAATAAAAATAACATACTGCAAAAATTATATAGAAAGATGAATATAAAAAAATCATTACCAGAACATAAAAATTTAAATTATTTTTTGTTTGCAATATACCACATCACAGATTTGAAGTATGTCACATTAGAGACCATGTATCGATATATGTTTGTGTTTCTGTTATTTTTTTCTCTTTATTGGATGTTTATTGATTTATTTTATCTTCTGGTATTTGTGTTTATATAAAAACTACATCTTGTGCACCAGAAGGCATATAGAATAAAAGTACTAGCCTTAATATTGGAAAATATACTTTTTTTATATGCTTGTAATAATTATCTGATTGTTGTATTTTTCTGTATTGTGATATTGCAGATAGCTTTGTAAATATTTTCAAGTCCTTGGCAAGTGAATAAGAAATGATATATTGTTTCTGATTCTCAATGTCATATAGAACATATGTCATCTATATTATGGTAATATATTTTATATTTTAAAAAATTTAATATTGGAAGTGCTTCCAGATTTAGATTTATCAGGAAGTCAAAATATTTTAGTTCCAATAACCAATATTTATATCTTTTACTTAATGATTTATTGTTAATAGACAATGTTTCTGCTGTATTTTGTATGTTTGGGTAGAAAAGTTTAAAGATCTCCCAATATTTATATTTAGTACTATTTGTTTGAACAGAAATTATATTTGCATTTATTAATAGGTTCAATAGAGCTTTCCAGTAACATTTGAATAGTGGTGGCATATCTATTGGTGTAACTTTCATTGTATGTGATATCTTTGGATATATTTTCATATAAGTTGCTATGATGTTTATAGTTTTTTGTATATGAAAAATATGAATATTGTGTAAACCCAGTCAGTTCAAAGATAATGGCAATTGTAATTTTTTAAAGAAAACAGATATGGTTTCCCCCTCCATAATAACTTCCTGCATAGAGTATAAATATTATCAATGAAACCTTTGGAGAAAATAATAATAGAAGAAAAATATGTTATTCTAGTTATTACTAACATGTTAAACAGTGATATTTTTGCATATAGTAATAGATATGCCCTCTCCATTGAATTTATTAATTTCTCAATTTTTTCCTTTAATTTATTTTGAATTTGTATTTTCATTGCCATGGTACTAAGATGGAAAGGAAAACCTAAGAAAGGGCTAGGTTTTCTCTTGAAATAATCTGTAATTGGATTTGCTGTGTAAATTTTTCAGGCACATGATTTTTCAATGTTAACATTAAGCTTATATGTGTTGGAATAATCTAATATTTTTAAAAGTTTGGATATCTGTTTCTTGCTCTTTAAGATATGTTATTCATGTAAGCTATGCATGAAGCTCAACTATGGTACATATATTCCATTTATTTTGGCTTCACTTTCTTTAATTAGTGGCTTGATGTATATGGCAATTAGTAGATAACTTAATGGAGATCCTTGTGGTGTGGATAATATTGATGTAGCTGCTTTACCATTTATAGTAATATATATTTCCCTGTTAAATAAAAAATTATAGTGATTATGTAAATATAGGCTTTGGGGATGGTAGAGTTTATTAACAGATCTATTAACTTGTTTATTACTACATTATCAAAAGTTACCTTTATATCTAATTGTTACTATTACTGGTGTGTATCTTTTGTTACTTCTTACTGTGTCTATGACTGTTTTATAAATGAATGCTGCCTGGTTAACTGAAGAGCCTTTTTTTATCAAATTGTCATTTGGATATAGTTGGAATGATGTATGGCTCTATTCTGTCTTTGATGACAGATTCAAGTATTTTTATGCCTAGTGAGATCATCAAAACTAAATGTAGATTTTCAAGTGATGTTGGGATTTCTTGCTTTTTTAAGAAGGGGACTATTGACATGGGGTTTATGTTTTGAATTTTGTATACTTGTTTTATAAGAAAATTTGATATATCCATTAAATATTGAGTAGTGTATAATTCTAAATGTGAACAAACCCTACTTGGGATTCTATGAACACCTGGGTGGCAGGAAACTGGGATTTTGTTTATTTTTTGTTTGAATTCTATCTTTTCAAATGTTGTATTTTCGTGTGCTTCTCCTAGGAAGAAAGAGGCTGTTTTAAAAGACTCACATGACCGTAATTTTTTTTTAAAAGTAATTGTATATTGTATTTAGCATGAGTTCACACTTATTATTTTATTTAGTTGTTATTGCTGTTGAATCTTTATGTTTAGGTGGCTGACTAAGGCTTCACCCAATGTATTGGTTTTGTCCATACATGCATTTTTTTGAGATATAATTTTCTTTTCTTTAATGCTATATATTCTTTTAATTTCTTTTTTTGCTAAATTATGTTTTTTTTAAGTATTATAGTTTTGTCTTTATTATTTTCATTGTCTACTGTATTAATGATTTCTTTATGCAATTTTTCAAGTAATGTATATAGTCCTATGGGTGTGGGTGCTCTTTATGTAACAAGGTGTATTGCATGTGAAACAATATTTATAAATGTTAATAATGCTTGCACAGGATCAGTTTTTAGTTTTTTAATTTTATTATATTCAAATATCAGCCTTTCAAGCTAATTGTGCATGTGCTTTTGCAAGTGTTAATAATAATAAATGAATACTTTCCTCTCCAATACAAGATATAGTATTTATGCAGGAATAAAATGAATCACTTATTCCTACAACTCAAATGCTTATATATGAGCAAATCTGAAGTACTGGCAAGAAAAGCGTGAGGATGGACCACTCCCTTTAAATTACTATATACAATGTCTGAATGAATGACGTCGGTGAAATTGTCTAGAATTTACTATATAAAAATAAATGCTTTTTTAATTTTATTAAAATGTATATATATTTCAAAATATCAGAAATTCTGTTGCTTTTGATGGCAGGATTCTCATGGTTTTTCCTATGTTAAAATACTTTAGTGCAATGAATTCAAGGTTTAAATCAATCATTAGTGCTGCATGATCTGACATGGGTGTATTAATTAATGAGAGATTGATCATGTAATGAAGTGAAGATGAGTAGAGCATTAAATCAATCAATGATGTAAATCTGCTATTTTTGAATGGGATGGCTCCTGTCAAAAAAAAACCCCTCCCCACTGACTAAAGGGAAAAGTGATCATGTGAATCCATTTTTTTATGAATTTATCATATGTCATATTGAAATCCCCCAATAGTAAAGATGGATAAGGTGAAGTTGATAACCTAGTGTTTAAAAATTTGTATAAGTTGATTATTTTTGTGTTACGTGGAATGTATACATATATTACATTTTTTGTATTCGATAGATGTAAGAAGATTATGTGCATTCATGTATAGTATTTTGAAACTTGAAAAAAAGTTATTTTTATTTATTATTATTTCTGTGCCAGCTGATGGTGGAAAAGTGTCTGTGGAAAAGGTTGTAAAGCCTATATTATTTGTGTAGTGTACTGGGTTAGTTGTAGAATCATTATATATTTTTGTTTTGAATATGCCTAATACATGTGGCTGTATTATTTCATGCCATTTTTTTAATTGCTATATTTTTTCTATAGCGTTTAAGCCTCTTATATTGAACGAACAAACTTTAAATTTCATCTTAATATTTCTAATATAAATTTTTTTGTTTATCTATTTAATATTATCGCTTTTATATAAATAACTAAAAATATGTATGAAAATTATATATATTTAAAACCAAAAGCACTTGTCAAACTATAATTTTTTTAAAAAAAGATTATCAGTGTTTTTATTTAATTAGTTATATTTCCACTTTTATTAATTATTGTTTTAACCCTGTGCGACTCGCTTTTATTATTTTTTTGTACAATATGAATATGGTATCCTTGCCTGACTTGATATTACTTCTTCCTTTGTGGAATCATAGAATTCAGAATCTTCTCTTTTTTTTCCCTTAATTTTGTCTTTCTTACTGAGATTTTTTGAGAGTGAGGGGGATTCACTATCATCCTCATTTATGTTAATATTTTGAGGTTTCATGCCTTTCTTTACTCTCTTGGGTCTGCCTGGTCTTCTTTTGATTTCTGAGATCGAATTTGACACTGGGTCAATGATTGGAGTAAGAGCATCTATCATGTCTGGTGAAATCTTATTCAAAATAATATTTTCATTCATGTTCTCATTATTTCCTTTTGTGTTGATATTATTACTACTCTCCTCCGATGTTGGATCATTGACAATTAGTTTATTTATCTGTGGACATTGAGGCATTGAAGTTAAATTTAAATTACAGTCTTCACAATTTATTTTGAACAATTGTGAATTAGATGGTCAAACTGTTTACAATGAAAACACTGAGGCTTTAAACATTGATTGACAGAAATAACATTGCTCCTTGATCTGTTACAAGTGATGGTATATCCATTGGTTTAATATTTTCATTAAGTTTTATTTTGAATTTATAGCTATTACTGTGTATCAGAACTGGTGTATTACTATGCTACATGGGCAGAAATCAAGTACTTCACCAAACGGTTTCATCATTTTTATAAATGTTTTTAATTATACCTGTTACAAAACTATTTCTGGTGGGATGAATTGCTACCAGCACATAATTATTTAATGTTTTTTGATTATCTTTAAAATTGTTTCTTTGCATTCTGTTTGAAATTCGATTATAATGTATCTGGAGTTTGGATAATCTGCAATACAGATAATGTATGGCCATATATTTTTACGTACTGAATAGCTCAAATAGCAATTCTTTTGGAAATTTATATAATGAACAATGCTGGTCAGTTATAACCAATATTATTGATTGATTTGTAAAAAAACATTTAAATGTGAGAAATAAATCTTTTGGTATTGTTGAATTAAAGAGTTCTGAAATTTTTTTAAAGCTGGGCCTGTCTCAGTTTTCTTCCTGCATATTTTCAAATTCATTATTGTTTGTTGTAAATAGATCCAATTTGTTAATATCATTTTCTGTTGATCAATAAAATCATTGTGTTAAAATGTATTTGATTCTACTTTGGTCACTTTTAATTATTTCTGCTCATGTTAGATTAATTTTAATGGATGTATCTTCAATGGGTGCCACCATATTGGAAACATCTGATCAATGCTATGCCTTTCCTTACTATTATTTCTAATTCAAATTGATGAATTGCTTTTCCTTTTTTGTATTAGAGACATACACTTTGTACTTATATATAATGACAATATATTATATTTGCAATATTTAGGTTAATAATTGTTTACTCAGAATTTTCTCTTAGAATGAAGTGCTTGTCATGCTTTCTTCTCAGATGGCAGTGCCACCTATGTATTATTATTATTGTTGTTGTTGTAATTATTATCATCATTACCAATGTTAACAATTCAAATACAGACAGAATATCATTATCTGAATATTTATTATTCATAATGTTCTATTATCAAAGCAGCAAAATATCAAAAATTATTTTTAATATTTTATAAATAATTAGATTGAATGTATATTTACCATTGAAATTAAAGGAAAAAATGTTCATTAAATAATCTAAATTAATTGTGCTACTATTGTCCTGGTGTAAGTCATCATGTGATAATTTATTTCAGCATTAGATTGACTAAAAATCAAAGGTTTTAATCATAATTTTATAGTAAATGGTTCCATTTGAATCCTTAGTGTATTTAGTTTTCATTTTTGTCTATAACTGGCAGAATTAATTTAAGTATCCACTTAAGAATTTTCAGGAACATTACTAATACTATACTAAGAAAGAAATATAGGTTGTTTTTTTAATTTTCAAATTTAAATAAATTTTTGTTAATCTGATAAATAATATAATTATAAAAATGAAACACATGATTAATATTAAAAATATAATTTTTGATATATTTAAATTTACATGTTTGAATAAAAAAAATATTTTTTTTTACATTATTCAGCCTGTAAATTTTTTTTTAATTTCATGTAATAAATTCAATCTTTAAATTAATTGTTCATAGATAAATAATAAAAATATGCAAAAAAAATATATTTTGCAACAAACACTAATTAATATGAAGGCTACATATATGAAAAATTAATCTTACTGTTAGATTCTTGATTAAATTAAGAGGGAGTAAAAAATCTACTCTCAAGATCTAAAAATTTACAAATCAGAAGAGACTCTAAATTGAGAGATGTTGGATTAATGATGGTTTATCTACAATTTGAAATTAAATCAAAATATATTGAACAATAACTAGGCTGTCTAACCATTTTTCAAGACCTGTGTGGTTTAGCATAGTTATAGAGTGTCAGATTCTAAATGTAAGATTCTTGAAATCATTCAAGTTCTGGCATTTCTGGTGCTCAAACCTTTTATGAACTACCAAGCAATAAGTCTATTTGATTTTTTTTTACTATTATTTAAAAAAAAATAGAAACTTAAATAATTTAATAATAGATAATAATAATTCAATTTTAAAAATAAAATTTTTTAATTTTTTTAACTTTAGTTTTACAATTCATATTCCCCTTTTAATTAATTTTAAAATTTTAGAAAAAATACTTTCATATGATTTATCTATTTTTTCTATAATAAAATTCAATATTTTTAAAATTTGTACTATATATTAATGCTTTTAGTCAAATAATTAAACAACAAATTTTTCAGTGATGACTAAATATTTGAATCATTAAAGAATTAAATTAAATTTATGAAAAAGGAAAAAGCTCCAGGTAATGATGGAATAGAAGCAGGTGAAGCAATAGAAATTTTTTTGGCAAAATTATATACGAAATGTCTAAGTGATAAAGATGTATCATGTGATTGGAGGAATTCAGTATTAAGATTAATATTTTAAAAAGATGATAAAGAAGATTAGTCTTTTATCAGTGTTATATAAAAATTTTACCAAGATAATTACAACTCATTCATCTACAGGGAATATTGGATTTCAACCAACCAAAAGAACAAGCTGCAATTAAAAGTGGTTTTAATACAGTGGATTATATTCAAATATTGAGAAAAGTTATAGAAAAGACCAATGAATATGAATTGCTATTATGCTTTGGATTCATAGATTATGAAAAGACATTTGATTCCATAAGCATTTCTACAGTAACTAAAGCATTGGATCAACAATGTATAACTGCAAGATATTGTCATATTCTAAAAAAATATTTATAAAAATTCAACAGAAACTATTATATTACATAATAATACTAAAAACATTGAGAAGGGAGTAAGACAGTGACTCCATATCACCAAAATTTATACAGCCATGCTGCAAGAAGTATTTTGTAGATTAAAATGGAAAGTTAAAGGTATAAAAGTAAATGTAGATTATTTAAGTCATTTAGATTTTGCATATGGTGTAGTTGTTTTTGCAAATAATGCTTTAGAGCTTTGGAAAATGTTGCAAGAGTTATCAGTTAAAAGTAAAAAAGTAGGACTAAATGTAAATGTTAAAAAAAACACACTAAAATAATGTTTAATGGATTTTCTCAAATGATGAAAATAAAGATTAACAATGATGAGTTAGAAGAAGTTAACAATTACAAATACCCTGGACAAATTATTATTACAAATGAAAACATAATGGATGAAATTAATCATAGAATTAAACTTGGTTGGAGTGCTTTTGATAGAAATAACATAATATTAAAAGGAAAATACCTGTTTTTGAAAAAAAAGATTTTTAATATGTTTTACCAGTTCTTACTTATGAATCTGAGACTTGGAAATCTTAACAGAAATGCAATACAGAGACTTCAGACCACTCAAAGAAGTATGGAGAGATGCATGTCATATTAAAAAAATGAAGTTTCACAAATATGATCAGACTATTACTTATACCAAATGGGCCAATATTCAAACTGAAAAACAGTTTTCTGATGAGCAGGTTGATAGTAACTTATCTTAATCAGCAGATTGTGGGCTGGCTTTTCCAGAATACAAACATGTTTTATCAGTAACATATTCAGACATCACAATGATTGAAGAATCAACTATATATCATTACAAAGCTAAGAGAAAACAAACAGAAATAACAAATCAAGAAGCCACTCTGCTTCTCTTGATACTAGAGAATTTTCCCTACTCGGAAAAGCTCCTCTGACTTAGAGTTCAGTTCAAAACAGAACAAAGAGAAAAAGCTGAAACACAGTAAGAAAGAAAAGCCTTATAGTGATAGTATAGTGCAATGCTTGAATAATTCGGACAGCATGAACAATTCTCAGCCTGCCAAGACTTCTGGCTCTCCCAGGTTGGACCACCACTTGTTAGTTGGAGTACTATATGAATCATCTAGATTACTCCCTATGGAAGAGATGGTAAAAGAAAATTTAGAAATAATTTAATTAAGTCAATTTATCAAAGATGCCACAAAAGTACTCTTGCTCTGTAAAATGTTCTGCCAGATAATAGTGTGCTCATTGTCATTAATCATCCATGTTTTTTAAATTTATAGGTGTGGATTGATGGAATTGGACACTGGATCCATACTTTCTCTCCAAATTTGGTGTGCATGACAGAGCCCAGGCTCATGCAGGGATGAACTCACAGATAATTGAAAAACTGCAGAACCTACAATCTTTCCACTTTTTCCATTGCCACACATCCCTCAGCAGGAGTTGCAATTCTCATCCCATACAATTTGCCAGTTCAAAGTTTCAGAATAAGTCTACTTAATATCTATATAATTTTTTTTCAACAATTACCATCAATGCATGTAATTTTAATATAAATTTTCTCTACCTTAAAAGGGATGTATCATTGATATGCCACTAAATTCCAATCCTTTCCCCACATTCTTACTTGGGGACTTCAATCTTAGCTATGATGAATTTAACTATAAATATCTACACCTACTGAACAATTTCTTGATTTGTACACAGGGTTTTTTCCCACATGACACTTGCTCTTTCTATATCAGACAATATTCCACATTAATAGACCTTCTCTTTTAATCATCCAAATTACATTTTTACATTAACTCAGTACTATCCCCCATTGCATTTTCTGACAACCATGCTCTAACTGTATCATGATATGCCTCCTCAAGCCTGTGCACATGCCAAGCCAAAAATCAGAATATTACTTGTCAGCAGCCCCAGAGGCAATAGTCTCTGAGGCCTATATTTTTAAGAAAATTGACATCCTTTCTCTCCCCCTGGCCAAGAGTTGGTTTTCTTTCCTTCATATTTTTTATCCTCTCTGATATATTACTATACCAGGAAGAGCAAAGGACTGATTGCCATACCTCATAAAATGGAAGTGATGCAGAAAATCTTAAAAGAAATCCCTCCAACACATTCTACAGTTCAAAGAATCATAGCACTAAAACAGCAGTATTACAAAGTACAACAGATTCTCCTTAAATATGTGGCAACCAAGAAATCCCAGTTCTGTCCCTCTAAACTGCATGCCTTTTCCAGAGGGTATTTAGATGGGTGCTTGGTTGCCAGAATAAATCCAAGTCACAAGCAGGATTAAGGTAGGAGGTAACATCTACTCAGATATTCCAATGTTAAAACAAATTCTAATTCATTATCAGAGCTGGTAGACACTGATATTCAGCATGAACAAGAGTTGAGTTATGAGCCTAGTGAGATGAGACATGGTATTTATGAAGCATATATTCATGCTAAATTGTCTCAGTGCCAGACATAATGCACCCAGGTCTCCATAGTATCCCAATATTCATCTTCAAACACATTCAAGCCTTTGCTATACTGATAATTCTAAATATGGTCAACTTCCTTGCTTCCTGCTCACTGTTAATTGTTAGGCTTTATCCATTGCTATGGTGCCATTTCTCAAGAGGGAGATTATCCCTTCCCTTTTGAGAATCTATGCCCTATATCCATGACCCCATTGATAATCAAAATTATAGAATCCATAATCAAGGATAAATTCCAGGATAAGATTCTGTCACATATATCTACCTTCCAGTTCACCAAAAAAAAGCATCTACTGCAGAGGCTACTAGCCACTTTAACTTAATAAATAGACAATGCAAGAAGACATAGCAGATCCAATCCCATTGTAGTGCAGCTGGACATTGCTGGGGCATTTGAGTTGGTCAATATCCAATTCCTTGTTCAGCTTCTGGGTGAACTGGACACTCCCTCCAGCATTATTAATATTATTTCTAATCTTCTGATAAATAAGTAAATTTCTATATCACTGAACAGCAAATTATCAAATCAGGACTCTCCTCTGAGTGCCTTCTTACTTATTTTATATGTGAACTTCTTCCTAATATTCATTGAACAGAATCTTCCTGGAGTTTTCATTCCCAGTATTAATACATACATACATCACATCTCATACATGGATGATCTGGCAGTGTTTTTACCATCCCATAAGTACATCCCTGGGCTCATGAAATTAATGTCACAATTTTCTAATGAATCAGGATTATGCTTCAATTTGGAGGTTGGTGTCATAGAGATTGTTCCCCCAAGTTTCTCAGAATGGCCTTTGATCTCTCCCCTTTGGCAGTGAGGATGAATGTTCAAAACTCAATAATTCAAGCCACTAATGAAATCATTGGTTCTTTGAGAAAAGTTTACACCTTGTTATATGCCAAGATGACCCTCTTTAACATGTTATTTTCAAGGTTTGCTTTCTTCATGTTGTTTGTGAAATTCTTTCATGGCATCAGTGCAATTTGTTTTTGCCTCCTGTGGCGAGGCAGAACTGTAGTGATTAGCCTCTAGAAAATGCAAATGCCTACTAAATGGAATGACCTGGGGCTACATTCGCTACAAGTATTTTGGCTCCAGCATGCTTTCAATCTGTTTTATAGACTTAACATTATTATTCCAAAAAGCTTATTCCTGATTGTGTTGCCCACAGATACCCCCTCCTAGAGGAAATGTTTGGCTCTTTGACTTATTAACTGATTTTACAAAAATTAATTTAGTTCCAAATCAGACCAAACCCACAAAAATTTAGATACTGGGAAGTTTATAACCTCAAGTTCAACTCTTAACATAACCATATTTGCCTTTTTAAAACCAATTTAAATGGTGGTTACTGGAGCCAAAATACTTTAATTTTTTGGTTTTGATCAATCTTGATGCACTTCCCACAGGTAGCTTTCTGGTAAAAAAAAAACAGATGTTACAAGTCGATTGATGATAAATGTACTTTATGCGGTATAGAAGAAGAGACTAGTGGACACATTTTTAACAGATGTATTAAATTGAATGACTGCAGAATGATAATTCATTCAATTTTCAAAAGGAAAAAACACTGATTCAGAATATTAGTTTGGGAATTTGGGGGAAATAAGAAATGTCATCTTCCTACTATATAGTATTTGGCTAACTCAGTGTTCACTTTTGTTTGATTCCAGTTGCATGGATCCTCTAATAGTATTTTTAAAAAATTAAAGCAATTAAAGAAAAAGGCTATCAGATTGCCTCACAAACAATGATAAAGTGTACATGTGAGCTAATAGACATTAATAAAATTGCAAGAACCTAATTATAAAGATATTGTTTAATGATTTTGAATAGTTCCTTCGAAAACATAGTTTTAAAAGTTGTCTTGTAGAATGCCATTAGGCAAATTTTGCTTTAAGAACTTATTTGTATTATTGGCATGTTAACATAGTTATATTTGCATGATTGAATGGTTACCCCAGGCAATTTAGCTCGTGAGTAATTGTACTAATAGTTCATTACTGTATATAATTATAAATATTTTCTTAAAAGTTCCAATGTAACTAATAAGTTAAAATAAATATTGTTGTTTTTTTTTTTGATAAAAAAAAAAAAAAAGGAGTAGAGAAATATTTTCTTTAATTAAAGTTCTGTTTTATACATATATTGAAAAATGATGCAAAAGTTTATTAATAGTGGTATTAATATAATAAAAACATATTTTTTAGTATTATTATTGCTTGTTCCTTTATCAATTACTTATTACATTTACATTTGAATCACAGTGTATGAAAATTATAACATCGTAAATTAAAATATGAATATTAAAAATTTGTAAATACAAATATCAGTGACCAGTGAAAAAATTATGATAGTTAGATCATCTAATTAGATGTTGTAATGCTTTTGATTAAAATTAATAAATGATGTTATGAATTTTCAGAATTATAGAAAAAGAGGAAATGTTTTCCTTGGAATGTTTTTAATTCTAATTATTTATTTTACATTAAGTAAAAAAGAGCTTTTATTATTGCTTAAAAATAAAATGTTTAATTAAAAATCTGAAGTTGGGTTGCTGTTTTTACTAAACTGTTTTCAAATAAATCTTGTAGTCATAATATTGTAATTATGACAATAGTTTTAAAATATTTTAACAGAAAGTAGATAAATTAGTAAACGAATTTATAATGTTCTGTCTTTTATAAAAGAAATATATTTTCTTCACCAATCTAGCAAAGTTTTAGACAAAAAAACATTGGATACTAGCATCAGGGGGAAAATATTCAATTTAACTATCTGCAAATTAAATTTACATGATCACATCTCCTATACTAGCACATAAGTATTTATAAACAAAGCAAAACTCTCCATACAGTATTGCCACCTGTGCTAAACAGAGTAATCAATGGATGCCAGAAGGCTTGTGCATAAAATCCCTTTCTAATGCCTACTCATCCAATATCCCCAGAGTAGTTTCTGGCTTGTGGCCTTCATCAGTGAGGAGCTTTGGATCTGAGAGCACTGCATCGAGATCTTAGGATCTAATGGAACCCTCTAGCAACCACCTTTTATCTCTACTTAACTACAAAACTATGAGAATGAAATTGAAAACTAGTCTGGGGATATTGGATGAGTAGGTATTAGAAAGGGATTTTATGCACAAGCCTTCTGGCATCCATTGATTACTATGTTTAGCACAGGTGGCAATACTGTATGGAGAGTTTTTCTTTGTTTATAAACAATTATGTGCTAGTATAGGAGATGTGATCATGTGATGCTTAATGGTTTAACACCAATCCTGCATAATAGGATAGTGGTGGCTACGGTTGTAAAAGAGCCAAAGACACCAAAATGTATGGGTGCTGAACTGAGTGCAGACCCATATGACAATATAAGCTATTGAGCTTAGATTGAAAATATTTTTTATGTTTTCAATTTCATTCTCATAGTTTTGTAGTTAAGTAGAGATAAAAGGTGGTTGCTAGAGGGTTGCATTAGATCCTAAGATCTAGATGCAGTGCTTTCAGATCCAAAGCTCCTCACTGATGAAGGCCACAAGCCAAAAACTAGTCTGGGGATATTGGATGAGTAGGCATTAGAAAGGGATTTTATGCACAAGCCTTCTGGAATCCATTGATTACTCTGTTTAGCACAAGTGGCAATACTGTATGGAAAGTTTTGCTTTGTTTATAAACAATTATGTGCTAGTATAGGAGATGTGATCATGTGATGCTTAATTGTTTAACACCAATCCTGCCTAATAGGATAGTGGTGGCTATGGTTGTAAAAGAGCCAAAGACACCAAAATGTATGGGTTCTGAACTGAGTTCAGACCCATATGACTATATAAGCTACTGAGCTTAGATTGAAAATATTTTTTATGTTTTCAATTTCATTCTCATAGTTTTATAGTTAAGTAGAGATAAAAGGTGGTTGCTAGAGGGTTGCATTAGATCCTAAGATCTAGATGCAGTGCTCTCAGATCCAAAGCTCCTCACTGATGAAGGCCACAAGCCAGAAACTAGTCTGGGGATTGCACAAGCCTTCTGGCATCCATTGATTACTCTGTTTAGCACAGGTGGCAATACTGTATGGAGAGTTTTGCTTTGTTTGCAAATTAAATTATTAAAAAAAAAAAAGAAACCTAGTGTAATTTGTAATCCAAAACAATTCTAGCTCTGGCAGAGAGATGCAGTTTATCTATTACAGTATTCTAAATTAAATAATTAATATGGATTGTCAGAAATAATAAGTCAAACTATAAAAATTGAATTATTTAACATAATTTTAAAAGGAATAACTATATTTAAAAAAACTGGGAACATATCAAATCAATATCTCTTGAAAGTATTTAAATGTAGTATCAAAAACAGGTTTATTTAACTATGTTTACAATAAAGAAAAAATTATAAAATAACATTAAATTTGGCAATACATTTATAAACCATTAAATTACTTAATGTCCAATATTAATAAGATTCCATGTGGAATTTGCTATTAGGTGAGGAGCTAACTTCAAATCTCTTTCTTTGATATCTTTTAATTTAAATGTATAAAATAACTTGTAATTAGTAATATATTTTTTCTCACAACATAAAATGTATATTGTTATAGTATATGCTAATGTATTATTACACATAGATTATAAAAGAAAAGATATTTTATATTTACAAATAAAGTGTTATGAAAATATCAATGTGCTAAATAATCTATCATTGAAATATATGCAAATAAATTAGTGTTAGATGTAAAAAAAAAAAAAAAAACTTTAAATACCATAAAACATATTAAATAATTTTACATATTGATGGTGTAAGAAAAGAAGCAAAAAGAAAAATGGATTTTATTACCTTACTTAAAGAATACAGTATATGGAATGACAACAATAGTTGTTTTTCATATGTTATTATTGTATTTAATGTAGCAACTATTAATAAAAAAAGATTCTGCTGATAAAATCAATAAGTGTAATATTATAAAGTAGTTTATGATTATGTGAGATCTTACATGATAGAAATTAAATATGCATTAAATAGAAAATCATGAACATGAGATACTGCATAAAAAATTATAGGAATAGAGTCAGGTCGATATTTGCAGAACATGAATGTGTTTTCTGTAATAATACTTTTTATTTTACTTGTAAAAAATGATGTAATTAAAAAAAAGTAAAAGAACATATAAATGTGTTAAATAATTTAATAAATTTGCAGTTTATCTGTTGAAAACCTAAGTTGGATAATTCTGTTCAACATTAGTATTTCATAATTTAAATATTATTTCGAATTTTTAGATGCAAATGCCACTGTAGAATGCAGACACATTGTAAACTAGCTATAGAGTGATTTATATTTATTTATAAATTTTAGATTTGGTTTATTACAATTTTTTATGGTTAATGTAGATTTATAAGTTTTTAGTATTAATATATGTATATGTTTACATGCAATATGCAATATGGTTGTAAAATCATACACTTATTTATCCTAAATCTATGTATTGGAAATAATGTAAGTGACCTACATACAGTTAAATATTAAAAAACTTAGATAAATTAACTTCTCTAAATATATATCAAGTAAATGATTACCAAAAATATCTAGACCCCATTATGAATTTTTTGTGTGAAAATAATATAAAAAAAGTATTATTCTGTTTAAGGACAACAAAATGTTATACTATGCAATCCAAAAAAATTGATTCTGCCATAGTGGAATAGATTCTATTATATTGTTAGAATTAATGTTTTGTGTTTGATTTTTATATGAAAATAAGTATTGTGAAAATAAAAACCTTGATGATTTATAAAACAGAATGTTTACAACAATTTATTATGATTAGTATTTAAATAATAATACAATGCAATCAACCAAGGATTTTACTTATCCTTTCATGTATATATTAGCTAAAACAAGATAAATTATATTTACAACAAATAAAAAATAACTAATTTAGAAAAAACAGTACTACAATTATAAAATATGATTAATGTTTATAAAGTTTAAGTTATAAGTAAATGGTAGTTGGTTTAATTTCTGATTGAGAAAAACAATATATATATATTGTGCCCTTTTCTATAGGTCAGTAATAGTTCATAACAATCAATTACTAAAAATTTTAAATTTTAGAATATGTTCTTTTGATTTATTAATTATAGTTTGTCAATTATGTTATAAAGTATAATTTGAAGCTAAAGAAAATAGTAATGTATAAAATTATAGAGAATCATTTAAAAAGTAGTTAAGTAAAGTTTAAAATATTGTTTCATATGGTTGTAAAAGCTGGCCATATTAAATAACACAGCTATAAAAATTAAAAGTATATTTAATAAATTCGATTTTAATAGTTTAAAACTGATAAGTTAATAAATACAGTGTTTAAATTTATAATCATATGTAATAGTCAAAATTAATATAATATATTTTAAAAATAAACTTTATGATGGTGAGAATTGTATTTAATTCTATATTTTAAAATTATTCTTCCAAATTTTTTATAACTATTTTATATAATATAATAAGTGTATCAATTTTATAAATCTGGGCAGAAAAATAGATTAAAAAATCGTCTGTCAAAGTTATTAATCATGTGACTTTTAATGTATACTTTCACACACACGCTTGTTAGAATTTAATAACAAAGTTTGTGTATTATAGAGTTGGATATAATGATTATTATCATAGAAGTGAATATTAAAATATTACGTAGTTATTTCCAAATGCTTAAATGATGTAATAAAGACAAATACATTCATAATATAAAAATTAAATATTTTATTTAAATAAAAATAGATAAATTGAATATTAAGAAATGGAATAAGTTATTAAATGTTATTTTAAAAGTTATTTTAAAAGATTAAATAATTTAAATAAAGTTATAATTGAATTGAAAGTGGTATTTTAAATAATATTTTTTAAATTTTATTACGTCATAATTTCTAATTTTGAAATTCAATTCTACTTAAAATTGAAAATATGTAAATTTGTTCTCAAGCTAAAGTAAGAATTAACCAATAGGAATAGGTATTCTTACAGACTATAAATATGATTTGCACAGGGTTATTGGGGGAGATTAATAATGTATTGAAACCGGAGAAAGGTAAATTATAACTATCAAAAAGATAGTATTTTTAAAATTTTTATTTTAGTCAATTTTTTTTTTTGGTACTTTCTTATCGTTTTATTTGCAAAAAAACTAATTGATAATTTTTAAAAGTATTTTTGCAAAAGAGAGTTTTAAAATATAATAATTTAGAAACTTCGTGGAAATGATTTTCTAATTTTTAAAGTACTTACCAGTCATATTTTATCTAAAAATTTAACCTAAACTTCGCAATAAAAATGGATATACTGTGGAATAAAATGGATATAAATTGTAATACTGTAAAAATGTTTGGAATATTTGTTAATACAGCTTTATTAATGCATAACCAAAGAACTGTTTTGGTACATAAAAAACCACAGCTCGGACATTATACGGAGTCTAAAAAAGTATAGAAACGTATTATTTATAAGCTTATCCAAGATTTATTTTTTAAAAGTAGTAATAAGACAAATATATCTTATGAATCGTTTATATAATATGATATTCAAAGGAGTAAAATGTTATATCCTTTCTGAAGGTAACATTTTTAAAAAATATTTTCAAGAATTAAAGAAAGAACCCAGGAGAATATGTTACAGAAGCATTTTGATATTAAAATATCCGGTCTTAGAATTATTTAAAATGTATTTAGAAAAGATTTGTTTTAAAAGTACTTGAAGTTTTTTTTTATTTTTAAAAGAGATTTATAAAAATACCAAATGAAAGTTTAAATGTATCAAGAAGGAAACATATATAAAAAAGTGAGCACATAGTTGAATAAAAGATGGATCCATGGAAATACAAATAGTACTTAAAAGTTTATCGAATATTTTTAAAGTTAAATTAGATGGATTGATGCATCAGATACGCAGAGAATATTGGTAGAGAAGATTAAGAAGCTTCACGGGATTAATTAATATTATGATTTAATAATTATCATCCTAAATACTAAAACCAAGGATTATTTTCTATAAATTTTACTAAATGGATTAATAATTATTTTTATTTTAAACTTTAATGCGCTTGGAGGAGAACATTTTTAAAAACTCTAGAGAAAATAATAAACATTTTGGACTTATCAAGAACTATCGTCAAGAAAATATGTAATTATAGTTTTGATTCCTTTTATTTTGTTAACCTAGTTTAAATTTAAATTTTTATATAAGATTAGGAAAAACATAAAAACATTAATTTATTAATATTAAAATTTTATAATATAACAATCTAATAATTTAGCTAAAAATATTTTAATATAAAGTGTATGGGTGTGAATTTTTTTTATATCTGCAATGCTCAAGTGGATAAAGGAAGCCTACTGAACACGATGACTAGATAAAGGTTATTGGTAATAATAATAACTATTGATAATTTATAATGTATATTTTTTTTAATTTTCTTTAGATCATCCATAAATTGGAAGAATGAAGTGTAAAAGTTTTTTACTTATATGTATCGCATTTCATACAACATTTTAAAAAACATTATGAGATAGGATTGATTTGAAAATATGCATACGACAATTTTTTTTTTATTTAGTGATATAATCAAACATAACAAATAATTATGTGATTTTTTTAAAATTTTCATGTTATTGGATATTCAAATATTGTCTAAGTAGATTGTATATGATTAGACATATAGAATAATGAAGTAAGCAGACTTTTCTTGTGGAACAGCTAGATTGTTTAACTATTAATGAATTTTATTTATTGTTTTGTAAATGCAGATAGTTATTTATTGATGTAAGATGTGGAAAATCTTGAGAAATAATGTTGAGATAGTGGCTTGGAAGTACTTAGTGAACAGGAAACCAAGATGATGTTTTAAGAAATAGGATGTTATAAGGAATGGAAATAATATTTAGTCTTTATGTGAATATCAGCATAGTTAACAAAGCCCTATGACTGATACACATTTTATTTGGACAGTGTTTATATTTCTTTAAATATTTGATGTTCTAATAAAGCTGAAGAAATAGCTTTAACATCGTCCCTGTACTAGAGGATATTAGGCAGGTAAATGTCATACCTCTTTGCATTGTGCCATGATTTTGAGATATGTTAAGAGTAATACTCTAGCTTTCTTCCTTAATCCTATGCATCTGTTTTCGCTATCTTTATTTCATGTAACTGCATAGTTCAGTAAGATATGTTTAAGAGAAATGATAAATAATTTAGAACTTAGGTTATGCTATCGTTTTGTATAAGATTGGTTTATTTGCTTAGAAGGAATAGGATGTTATAACTTAAAATTGAAGATCCAAAGTATCCTAAGGAAAGAAAAGAATCATAGAATATATTTTGAATTTTATTTCGGAAATGAAATATAAACTTTTTTAAAATAAAGTATCTAAACAAAGATATTTTCTTTAAAGTGATAATAATTTTAAATGCTTTAGTATTATTATTTTTTAAGAGAAAAATAAGTATTGCATATTTTAAAATACAATAGTACAAAGTAAATTATGTAAACAATATGCATAGTATATTTTTTGTTTATTGATTAACAAAAATATATTGATGATTACACTTATATCATACTAAAGTAAGGCTTAAAAAATATATTATGATTAGTAAACATTGTGTGATATATACTAAAATCTAGTACTGAATTTTGGATAATATTTTTGTGTAACATCTTTGATTTTGCAAGATGAAATTTTTGCAAATATTTTGAGAAATCCATACTCATTATAAAATTTTGTTTTCTATAGAATGTTTTCTAAGTATGAATTTTTAAAATAAGATAGTTTAATAATATTAAGGATAAAATGCTGTTGCTAATAAAGTAGATAAATATATTTGTAATAAGTTAACCATAATGAGAAACCAAATAGTAACATTTTTTTAAAATTTTGTCCTAAATCTAAATAAAGATATAATTGAAATATAAATTATTTTTTTTATAACCCGGTAGATCAAACTGTAAAGTAAAAAAGGTTAAGGATATCCACTGTAAATAGTGTAAATAAATTGTTTATTTATTTGTTGTTAGTAATAAACTTTGTTAAATTTTGTTATTTCAAAAATTTTGTGTCTGAGTTATTTATTTCTCCACATCGCTGCATGAAATCACGATATATGCATAATAATCGAAACAAATATATAATTTTGCACAAAAAGATAAATAGAGAATTATTTAAGAATTTTAAATATTTTATTGGTATTCATTATAATTAAATAATCATAATCTTACATTATTTTATTGGTCATAAATCAGTTATCACAATATTATATTAAATTATATGCTATCAGTTGCCATACATATTTTGTTTGTCAGATTATTAAAATGCTACCACGTATTTATTATATCATTACATGAAGATATAAGATCATATTATATTATCTCATTATTTTATTATGGTAATAAAATTATAGTAAAAAGAAAAGATATACAGAATTAGTTAAACAATAAAGAATATTATTACTGTTATTTATTATTATTAGTTTCAGTGTAGTAGATTATGACATAAAATCCCTTCTCATATTTTACTACCATATTTTTATTAACTTAGAATAAACTTTATGAACCTGAGATTATTTTATTTGAGCTAGATTACTATAAATAGAAAATTAAGATTTAATTATTAGTTTAATCTTAGTGAGTAGAAGTTATTAAAGTCGTAAGAATACTATGAGTTTGTTATTTGAAATAGTAATAAAGGGGGGATAGTGTTCTTATGCCATTGAGGTAGTATCCTGTGGGATATTGGCTCAATGTAATCTATCTTGTCACCTGTATTTTCACTTCAAGTCTCATGAAAATATTAAATATTTATTTAATTTATTTTATAAACTGAACCTTATTCGTATTTTAAATTTGAGCTAGTGAAATATTTTAATTTTAATGTTGAATATTTTATTTATTAATTAATAACTGAGCTAGAACCCATTTTATTTTATATCATATATTATTCTGGAAGTGAAGATACATATAGTGTAGATGAGATTATGGCCCCCAACGTGGTTGGCATGATGTGTAGTGGAGATACACATAGACAAGGTTAGAATATATATATATATATAATTACGTTTATGAAACTACCTACATTTGTGAAAAATTTGGTTTACTATCTAAGTAATAATTAATAGTAGTGGTATTTAAAAGTTTTAAAAATGATTATTAATCTGCTTTCAAAATAGGTTTTATTTGCTTGGTGTAATGGCTTTATTTAAACTTCCAGGACTATAAAGACCTCAATCAGTTAAAATTCTGTGCCAGCTCTCTTTGTCTATATAAAGATCCTAGACCAGAGTAAAGTAAATCCATCTTTTATTTATAGAGGTTGCTTGACAACATATTGATAATTTATGGTTTAGATAAGCTTGGTCTATAATCATGTGATTATGTATATATGATTAATGATTAAAAACCAGTCAATACTTAGTCAATCCCAATATTAATAACATTCAGCAATTTCAAAATGTTGTCAGGCAAACACCTTTTATTATTTAAATACACTTATCTAGAACATTGCATGTGTATATTATACATATAATGTTGTAATCAAGTGAAATGGAACTGATGTGTCTAATCACTTTCATGTTAAAATGTTTTTTAAATCATAACCAATGTTACCATAAGTTCAATACCTGACTTTCTCAGTATATAATTTAAGAGTCTCATGTTTAATAGTTAGCACATTAAGTTATCATGATCATGACCTTATTAAAGACTGGGCGAGATGAAATCTTCAAACTTTTTTAGTCATAAATAGCTTTAATATTTTTTTTCAGTAAATAATCTATAACTAGCCTACCTAATAGTGATTGGTAAAATGAGTACCTAGATATTATTAGCTAAAATATAAACATCCCAAATTAATCCAGATCGATAAATAAATATGGAATACTCATTACTCTAATGGAAATGCTATCTTCTTCTAATAGTTACTAAGTTAATTATCTTTACATCAGAATAATATCAAATATAACACTTGCCCCTTAATGCTTGCTAAATTAACAAAAGCACTTATTCTCTTTTATTCAAGCTTGCAATAAATAATGCCAGATTATGAGAAAGAGGAAAATGCTTGTTATATTAGATTTTTTGTTAGGAGTCTAAAATCGTATCTTTGCTTTGCTATGTTTGTTAGTGTTGTTCAGTAATTTCACTGCAAATACTGCATGCACACATGCATGTATATATAAAATAAACTATAATAACACTTATAGAAGTATTAACTTCTAATCCAGAAATGCTTAAAGTTATATCATATTATATCCAATACAAATGATAAAGATCACATCATATTTCAATCTTTTTTTTTAAAGTTAGACTGACATGAGATCTGTACCTAATAATAGGTAGATATGTATTTACCTGCTAATTACTGAATTGCCAGCTGACTTCATATATAAATACAATAACAAAACATATACATTAATATATAAATCAGAGTAAGAATAACATAAAATATCTTTAGAGGCTGTACACCAAATTCATGGCAACTTTTAGAATTTTGATTATTAATTAATGAATTTTATATATTATTTCTCGATGTCACAGCTTTAATATTTTATATTTATTCTAATTTACACATTGACATATATGTGTTTAATTATTAAAATATTATTTAGAATTTAATTTATTTTAAAATATATAAAGATTAACCAGATTTTAAATAATTTATTGCAGAACAAACATCTCGCCAATAATTACCAAAAGAAAACATGAAAGAAAATTCAACTATCAGGTGCTAATAATTTTTAATTTTTATTTTATTTTGTTATATTCCCTAATTAAGAATGATTAAATATACATTTATCAACTATTAATTTGGTAGCTAAATTAGTTGTTGATTGACTATTTAAAAAAAAAAAAAATCACAAGGCTGTTTATATCTAAAAAAAAATTGGATCTAAATTTAAATCATAAGTCATCTGAGCGTGGGAGATGGATTCACTATTCCATAACACTTGTACCATGTGCTATGTACTAAAAAGGAGCCATCAATCTGGGCCACATAAAAGGGTGAAAATAGTCTTATCACTATTGTTTCGATAACCATCCCACAGTCAGCCCAATTGATCATTCAATATTAGTTGCTAAATGAATATATAGTTGTTCTTAAAAATAAGTATAGAAAAAAAACATTCAAACTTTCCTTGAGTTTAGTAAGCCTGATAAATAAGGTTTTCTTTTTCATTGTTTATTTATGAAGAATTGTTAGTGAAGCTTCTGATTAAAGTGGGTTATTTGGAGGTTGTTTAACCACTTTATGTTTTGCTATGCACTAATAATTTATAACATTTAATGTATAAATCTTCTGAACCTGCTCTACATCATATAACTATATATATATGTCATGCATTTGTTCCTTGCCAAAAATCATTCAGATAATTTAACAGTAGAAAATTATAACAAGATTTGATCAGCATCAATTGTATTTTATTACATTCAAACATCAAAATAAATTATGTTATCAATGTTTAAATGCAACATTACGAATTTTAATGAGCAATTTAAGTCATTATGATGACAAAAGTTGTGGATAAAAACTTTTTTCTTTCCTTGTTGCTAGTATTATTTTATGAAAATGCTTATCCCAGAATTTTCATATATTACGTGGTCTAGATCTTTTTTAAACAACTGGGCTAACTGATCAATAATTTTAGAGCTAGAAGTTTAATTGTAAGTTCATAACATTACTATAACTATTTGGATCTTTTATCCACCCAGCTTACTCCTTAGCTATAAACTAATTGCTAAAATGTTCACAAGAGATACAGGCGGCAGAATAAAATTATGGGGTAAATAATTTATCGCATAAAATATACTTTGCAGTTAAGCATGGGCAAAAGATGCTCTAAAAAACAATGAATACTACTAAGCATCGATAAACAATTGATATTATTTGCGTATCGCAGTAGATTTTCCTTGCTTACTGCTGATTCACAGCAACAGTAAAACATAATTTTTTTTTTTTTGAGACGTAGAATCTATTTTTTTACAAAAATATTTTTATCGATAATATATACTTTTTTTGTTTTTTTAGAAACATTACAAATAAATAATACAAATGTATAATAATAGAAATCACTTAACAAAAAAAATAATAATAAAGAACACGTAGAGGCGAAAAGAATACCGGTATCAACCAACCTCATTAAAACACACCTTACACCCTCCACATGATTAATGGACTAGTCATTTCATTATAGCTAAAATACTAATATACAAGTTCATTCTAAAAGTAAATGGGGAGGTATTGCAGAATTTCAGGAGCCGTAAATAATTTGTAAAAGAGAAAAAATCATTACTTTTTAATTAAAACACTAATAAAAGAGAAAATTAAGCTTACCTGTAATGATGATATACCGACCATGAAGAAGAGGCGCTACATCGCGGACAGTCAATTGACAGCCCGGTTCGTCCATACCGTCCTCTGTAAATAAAAATAATAAACAAATAATTATTTTATAAAAATAAAAAAAATTGCAAGCTAATATATTTCTAAGCTTCATTTTTAAACCCCAGATATTGGCTTGTTATAAGATTATTAGCTATACCAATATATATATTTTTAAAAAGCAAATAGTAATGAATTTAGCTTTCCTGGGACCCATGTACATCTTCGTGGCCTACGCCTATACCACTGGTAACAATTCCTCTGCCAGTACGCTTGCATGGCGAGCTGGCGGCGTTCATGGTAAAAAAGCGTGTTTATTTTATAAAACAGTGATTTCCACTAAATGCAGCTTTCTTGGGTAGTGGTCGTAATAGAAAAATTTAGTGACGTCAAATACTGCCTTAATGGTGAAGGCAATTTTATTCCAAAGGTATAGACTAGTTTTCAAATAGTCAAATAGGAGTCTAAGCGTTTTTTCTAGCATTAAACAATTTCATAAAACAAATTTACTCTCAGATGATTCTAATGTTTGTTATTTTAAAATATATTATTAATATATATATATGTTATTGTAGCCCATCGCTGTAACCTGATCTACCCTACTTCTAAAAAAAAAAAAAAAACACTGCCTGGAAATCCCTCACATCATGCATAAACCTTACCGCATCAATTTATAAAATTTTATGCATTATTATTATTTTTTTTTTTACACCTTAGAAAGCAAGTGATTTTAATTTATCACGAATTGAATTACAAGAAATTTTAGACAAAGGCATTAATGCGCACTAATGTTCCTTGTAAATCAAAATTGCAATTTTTATATATATGCGTTTCAACATACTAATATACTACTAATTGGTATCTTTTGAATATATGTAGTTAATTTTAAGCTATCAAAGTTAATAAATGGTCCTTGTTTGTATTGTTTAATATCCTATTCAAAAACGGATACGCTTTTTAAAAATTTGTCTCAATCTGCATTTTGGGTTTAAAAAATATAAAGAAGTAAATCTAAAAAAAAATTCTCCTAGTCATTGTTTCCTCCAACCACAAACACAGAAGTGTGCAGGTCATGATAAAATTAGCATACACCTAAAATCGAAATGCATACAAAAATTTCAATGTTTAATAATAATAAGTTCAAAATATGAACTTGACCACAATAATCTAGCCATCAGATATCGAAATTGTGATATCACTAAGTTCAAGAGTACAATTTTAAAAGGTAAAATATGATCTCAGTGTAAGTTGCATTATATTATAATCATGTCTATTTTATGGTTAGCATTCAATTCTCATCAGATAAATTAATAAAGCAGATCTTTAACCTTCAATATCTAAAATGAGAGAAAAAAAAACTGATTTAAATTATTTGAAAGAGTTGTGGGTATTCTCATGAACATTACCTTAATCAACTTTTATAGAAGAAATGAACATAGATCAATAATGATTTTAACCATTATATCATGATGTCTTTCAGTTTTATATATATTTATTTAAAGTATACATGAACTGAGTAAAAAAAACTAAGAATGATTAAAGCAATGATTTAATGTTTATGCATTGAATGACAATGTTAAACATACTTTCACCGTAGTTTCTGTTTAATTTAGCTTAAAACTTAGCAAAAATACTTACTACCAGCCTTGTCATTGCCTAAAATTTTGAAATTCAATCCAGTATTCAATATAATATTAGAACTATTCTGACACATAGCCAGAAATTAATCCTGGGATTTGTTTAACATTGCTCTCTGATATTCAATGAGTTACTTGATGCTTTTAGTAATAGTAGCAACTATCTTGTACAATATAGCAAAGCTGTCTGTGATAGATTTGAGAGCTAAATATCCCTTCTGTTATTTTGGTGCTTGAAGTTATATGATCTCTTAAGCAATAAAAAATTCAATTATTTTTTTTTCAATAAATGTAGTGGACACACATGCTTAATGCCATTGAAATTGATAGGTGAAATTATTAATTGTTCATATAATATATAACAAACTTTTGTCAAAAAAGTTCAAATATGATTGTAGATAGTTTGCATCAGAGATTACTAAAGTACAGTTTTAAAAATTTTCAAATTTATATATCTAGATAAACACACCGATTTTGATTTAAAATTTTAGGATGCTGAACAGTTCAACTATAAACTTGATTAAAATAATAATATTTGTTATTCAGTAGATGAAATGATATTAGCATTTTCTATCATGACTAATTCTAATTAGCTATGTGAATATTTATCACTGCCATCAATTATTGCTTATACAGTTTAAATTGAACATAAAATGTAGAGACCAAATAATGGCTAATTTGGATATAAATTTGATTTTAAATTTCTATGGCATTGAATAATCAGAGCATACTAGAGTTATCAAACATACTACTTCAAAATAAGGAGCAATTATTTGATCTGCATTTTTGAACAGAAACAATAATTGTGCTACTTTTAAATAATGATTAGTTTGACATATAGTGGAACACAACGAAATGTCAATAGTGAAATGAAATAAAATATATATTACATATGATGAAAAAAAATTATAATAAAATATTTAAAAAAAATTTTTTTTTTACTCCTATTCTCCTTTGTTAATATCTTTTTTTAAAAACAGAAATTAGTGTTTTTTATGACTGCAATTCTTGATAACTGTAATGCATACTATTAATTATAAATATGCAAATCTACTCCATAACCAAGTACAAATTAAAGTTTCATCTAGTGTGATTAAAATCAAATTTACTGCAAATTATGGCAATACTCACAGCAACAAAAAAATAACTAGTTTCAACAATTTGAATGAATTTGAAATATAAACAATAAATATGAAATCAACTAAATCTGTGAATAAGTGTGAAAAATTAAAAAATAATCACAAGGGTTAAAGACAACTTCACAAAAAAGAACCTAATTTTGTGGGCCAATGAATATTGTCAAAAGTTTTACTAAATAGTTTGTCTGCAGTATAACTGTATAGAAGAAAAAACTTGGGAGAATTGGAAAGTGAAAAAAAAATCAACCAAACAATTTTGGCATGTAAGTTTGAAATAAAAGAAAAGTTTACAATAAAATTAGATATGCAGGATTATTAAAAAATAATAATAGTAATAATAATAACCATGCTTTTAGAGGTAGGAAAAGAACAAAGGATATGTTAAAGAAAACTGTAAAAAATAAAAATAAAGAAATAATACGAAAAAATTGACAATTGGTATTAAAAAGGGAGATAGTTATGAGAAACTGCAGACAGAGCAGAAGAAAGGGATGAAGAAAAAAAAATCTGATGTTCCATGTTTATCATGATGATATTTATTTTTCCTTGGTAAAATATAAAATAGCATTTAATTACCTACTGAAATAGATGTAGTGGAAGATAAAAATTAAATCTGACAAAAAGATCACATTGATAATTTTGCAGTTAATATTAATTAGTCATAGCTTTAACTTAATACTTCTAGTAATATAATTTTCATAAACCCTTAATATAAAGTGGGTTGTTTTTTCCTATTGTATAGGTATTATCCAAATCCCTCAAAGGATTTCTTACAGTCAATATATCACATTTTAAAACATCAAACAACTTCAGTCAACTAACATCACTAAAACATAATAAATATCTTTTACCATTATTTAGTACTCATAGAAAAAAAGCATTCTATGAAACTAATGGGTTTCACATTGTGCTTACATTAAAAATATAGAGATCAGACCAGCATTCTTTCCTCATCTTCAATATTATTGAATGAATGCATGTATTCAATATCATTTTTAGTACAGTAGTAGAATATACTTAAAAGCTAAAGGTTATTGCATTAAATATCAATCTGTCATTTCTATTACTCTTTAATTACAAAATTCTCATCTATTCAATTTTTATTCTAATTTTTCTATCAATATTTACACTCCAAAAGTTATTTTGATGGAACATATACTCATAAAATCATTCAATAGAGCATTAAATACACATTTACCAATTTATATATAGTAAAATTATTTTTTATATACCAGATTACTTATAAAATTATCCAAAATATAAACTGTCAAGATACTTAACAGCAAATTCAATGTATAATCCAATTATAATAAATTTAAAACGAGGATTATTATTAACAATAGAAAAGATTATCCATCAAAGACAAACAATTATACTTTTTAGCTTATGAGATATAATAAAAGTAACGGTATTGATTTTTAGAGATAAAGAATCTAGGAGCAGAATAGAATAATGGATCTGACTAGGGTTGACATTAGTTTATATTGTGCTCTAGAAAAAGCCAACAATGTGCAATTTTCTCCTTCTCCATTCCAAAAAAAAAAAAATGTACTTTCGATTTTTAAAAATAAATATTTTGTAGAAAAAATAAAAAGTACTAAATGGATTACTTTTCATAAAAACATCTACTTTGCATAAAATAGTAACCTTTAAATACTACTATTACACCCTTTACATCCTATGAAATTGACTAATTTATCTAATAATAGCATTAATCCTGAGCATAAGAATTAAAGATTACTGGTTTAAAGGTCAAGCCGGCTTTTGTACTTAAACATCATATGACTTACTAATCAACTAATTATCCATTTTTTACACTAATTTTTCTTTCAGTATTTACATCCATGAAGTTATTTTTAATGGGGTGGGTATTTACCATAAAGTGGAAGTAAGGTGATTCACCAGAACATTATCTACACATTTTCCAATTTATGTATACTAATATTCTTACAATACGTCCCAAAATACAAACTGCTATAATATCGAACAACAATTCGACTTTTTAATAGAATTATTATAAATTTTGCATATTAACAGATATAGACTTTTAAAATAGGATTTGTTATTGAAAATAAAAAAATTATCTGCCAGGTAAAAACAAATCATTAAAATTCTTACATTAATAAAATATAATTTTTTTTTTTGAAAAAAAAAACAAAAAAAAACCAGTATCGTTTCTTTGACTGAGCTAAGCTGATGATCTTATGACTAAAATAAATATAAAAAAAATATAATTATTTAGCGGACAAATATGTGACCCTTAAGCATTCAAATGGCATGTTTAGCAAACGACCAAACAATTGTATTTTGATTTATTTTGACTAAGAATCAAGCATAACCTTCTTGCATTCATTACTCTACAAATGAATTATTCCATGTGGCATGATTGTAAGAGTAAGATGGGAATTGTTATTTGCAATATATATATATATTTGTAAGTGTGGTTATCATTTTCATAATTATTTTCAATCATTATTATTCCATTGTAAAATGAAAATCCATTCAAGTTTAATCCAGTTTAGCTTTTCTTCTCGATGTCATGCTAACAAACTTTCTTATTTCATTCATCCATCTCACATATGATTTATTTCTGTCTTATATAATCGCTTGGGATTTAATTTAGGACTTCAACTGTACATCTACTTTCATCTCTTCTATCAATATGTCCAGTTCACCTCCATATCAATTTTTTAATTCTTTCAAATGATATTAGTAATGCTTGTTTGCTCTCTCTCTCTCATCTATTTTATTTTCCATCTTTTTGTTATTCCTAACATACATCTTTCCATATTTCATCAGGTAGTCTAAAGTTTCTCTATTGCTCTTCTATTAAGCATCCAGGTCTCAGATCCATAAATAAAAACTATAAAATACATGTATTAAACACCTTTTTTTTCAAATACATATATTTTATTTTAATATAAAATTAATTTTAATAAAAGCACTCTATTCAATATTAATTCTATAATTAATTTTACCTATTATGTTTTCATCTATATTAATATTTTTATCAAGATATTTATAGTTAATAACTTCTTGTAATTTATGAGTTTCGATCTTCATTTTTTTTTCTGAAAAAAATTATTGAATATTATTTTAGTCTTTTTAGTATTTATTTTTGGATCTACTTCCTTATTTTCATCTTGGAACATTCCTTAAAGCAATGAAGAATAATTTGCAAAATCAACTACACTGTCTGAAAATGCTAGATGATTTACATAATCTTCATGTATTTTTATTCCCTTAGCTTCCAATTTTGTAAAACTGCTGCAAAATGTTTTGGAGATATAGAATCACCTTATCATATACCCTTAATATTCCTAATCTTCTCAGTGTCATACTAATCATTGCTAATGCACTTTGATAAATATTTTTCAGAATATGACAATATCCCCAATCAACATTTTAATGTTCTAAAAGCTTTAATCACTGTAAAAATGTTTATAGAATCAAATTTTTTTTCCATAATCTACAAATCCAAAAAGTAATGGCAATTCACATTCATTATTCTTTCTATAACTTCTATCAGTACTTGAATATGACCCCTTGTGCTAAAACCACAATTAAATCCAACTTGTTTTTTTTTTCAGGTCTAAATCCAAAATTCACTGTAGATGACTTCTAATTATTTTAGTGAAGATTGATATTGAACTGATAAAAAAACTGATAGGTCTGTAATTACTAATATCTTCTTTATTACCTTTTTTAAATATCAATATTTTTATTGCATTTTCTAATCACTTGGTATATTTTTATCATTCAGAGATTTAATATATAATTTTTCCAATATTTTTTTCTATTTATTCACTTATTTTCTTTTTTAAGATATCTATAATAATTCCATCATTTTCTGAAACTTTTCCTTCTTCATAGATTTAATTCCATGGGTCATCTCCTCATGTAAAATGTTGGTAATTAAGAAAATATATTAATTGTAGTAACTACTTCTTTTTTCTTGTTTTTTATTACTATATTATACTTTATAGAATTCTTCCATTCATTTCATGATGTCATCCCTTTTTTAGCAATAGTTTTTATTCTTTTTTTATTATTGCCAAACAATTTTCCTTCCAATACAATTTTAGTGCCAATTCACAGTTATACTTTCTTATATTATTATTATTTCTTTTTCATTTCATTTTATGAAATTCCAGATTTTCAATTCTTTTTAATGCATCATTTTTAAATATTTGTATATTCCTTCTCTGCTCCATATATTATTTTTTCTTAGTTAAAAAATTACCTGTATGCTACTCATTTATTGTGCAAGCTATTTTCATTGTAGTTCTTATTAGAGAGTCAACTATTTTTTTGTTAATCTCAATAAAGTTCTAACCATCTTTAAATGTTATCAATATTTTAAAATGATTCACCAAGTTCAATTTAAATTCTCTGGGATGTTTCTGAAGGTTAGGAATATCAACTCATTAATACTATATTTTTTGATAACTTTTGTCTCTCTAAGTTTACATTACAGATATCTTACACCTTATTAATCAATAAACATTTATTTCCTATACTGAATCTATTAAAAACATTGCTGTCTTAAAATACTTAATATCTGTTAATAAAATATAATCCAGTTTTGCTATACTTTCATTTGGATTTTTCTATGTTTATTTGCATTTAGCATTTTTCTCAAATAAAAAAATTTATAATATCCCTATCACCATAATCAAATTTATCCATAGCAATTTTATCTTTCAGTTGTTTTTCAATTTTATTATTAAAGTTTCCCATGTCCATTTTAAAATTTTCTTTGGTATGATCAAGAGCATTTTATACATCTATATAAAAATCCTCTATTTCTTCATTAAAATGAGAAGAAAGTAAGCTTGAATCTTCTATTACATTAAATAATTAATCTTGCCCCCCCCCTCTCTCTGATCAATCTTCATAATAATGCTCTTCCACTTTTTATAATAAATCCCATTCTTCTTGGACTTTCAATATTTGTACCTTTATAGTAAAATACATATCCAATTTTTGTGTTGATTTTTTTTTTTTCTTATAGCTTCACATAGTCTAACTATGTCCCATTTCATATTAGATAATTCATTTTACCCATTCTTTCTTTAATTGAGATTTGCAGCTGCAGATATCTAAATAAAATATATCATTGAATGTCAACTAGGAAACCACAATTAAAAGATATTTTATATTTTCTGTTTTCAGCTGCCAAATGCTAGCCTGGACGATGCCTTACAGTCTCCTGGGAATACTGGCATGATTATAAATAACTAAAAAAATCATTCACACTCATTTTTATTCTGCCTTCAAAAAAAATCAATTGAGTTTCAGTTAAAAATTATCAACTAGACAATGCAGAATAAAATTGATAGTATTTCTTGATCTTAAATTCAAAGATAAAACCTCAATGAACTCTACATGCTAGATAATGTTTGTTGGGGAGCAATTCATTCATATTTGTTCAATGTATAAATAAGCACACTGGTTTAACAGCTGCAGTGACAACACAATATGAAGAGCACATTTTTTGAGAAATCAAAGGGTCTCCTTCAGTTCGCAGCAAACTTCTTTTTGCAACTAGTAAGTTAGTATATTGTTTAAAAATCTCAAAGCTTCTGATTATAAAAAAAATATTAAAAAATTAAAAAATTCTATAATAAATAATGAAGTAATAATAGAGGAAGAATATTGTTATTTGTAAAAATAATTAGATGATGTATGATTTTCATATCTATTTTTCCCTAATTAAATTCAAGAACATAATCCTTTATGCATTTCATTTGACTTGTTCAATTAAAAGTATGGCAAATAGTAATTAAAAAAAATAGCATTGTACTGTTTAATACATTGGTACAATGATAGACCAAAAAATTAAAGATTTCTAGACTAATTCTTAGTTGAGTAAAATAACATGAAAAAAAATTCAATTTGATCCAATATATTAGTCAAACTATTGTACTTAAAGCTAGGAATTGATTGATTGAAGATTACATAGCATTCTAAGCAAGTAAGCATATTATTATTCTTGTTATTAAAAAGATTAAGTTAATCATTGCAAAACAGATTTGTAAGATTACACCTATGTAAAATTTCTATTTTATCACCCACATGTTAACATACATGAATAAAGATATCTGAAAACAATAAATGAAATTCATTCCCCAAGATCATTTTTGACTAAACCAGCACTCTTTAACAAACCTAAATCACAAACTCTCATATGAATTCATAATCTTTGTTCAATATTTATCAATATCAAATTAACTTCCACTTAATCTACAATTGACAAATAAATGTCTTACACACATACTTGCCATTGTCATCTTTAAATAAATACATTAGTGGATACTATGATCATTTATTAGGCATGTTGTTATATTTAATAAAAACAAATCTGTTATTCTTTAATTAAATTTATATCTGGACTAAAAATAATATGAAAATCTTAATGTATTTATCTAAAGAACTTAATCTCTTTAGAGTTTATAATAATATCCCAGAATAATGAAGTACATATTATTAAGATAATTCAAAATTTTTAGATTAGTGTATGTATACACAATATATATATATTGAACCTAGAAAATAGAAATCTGTATCCACTGTATATAAATTATCTACATATTAATGATGTATTTATAATATTGCCACTTACATCACATTAATATCTTTAGGCCTCAAATCAAATTTGCAATAAAAATGGAAAAAGATTACATCCTGGATTATTTCAAAAACAAAGGAATTATTTGATATTTTCTATTCTCATAAAATCTACATGCACACAAAAAGATATTTAAATACATCTCACATCATATTGCATAAATGTTTTCAGTAGCAGTTCTCATAAAAAATAATGCAGAGGTGATCATATTATTTTATTAACATTATTGATAGAATATTTTAAAAATATAAATAAACCTATAATCTAGGTTTGAAACACTATCAGAAAAAAAAACAGATAAAAGGAACTACTGTCAGAAAAAAATGCATATTCAGTTGTTCCAATATTGATTCAATAATTACCATTAATCAACAAATTAAAAAATGTTTTAATTATACTTTAGGATTAAATCCTCCATAAGCTCAAGGAGTTTATGAAATTGTTTGTGGGATTTGCAAGGCAGCTTATATTGTATGAATAGTCATTACATCAAACTAGAGGAGGTAAAAATGTTACTGCAATAAAATAACTCTAGACATGTTCAACATTCAATTACTACATTTAGATATGGATCATAAAATAGATTTTGCCAACACTGATGATTCAGTCCAAATACAACACAGTATTAAAAACATTTAGACAGGCTATTACAATTTTTAAATGATTAATCTACATTAATAAACATGATTATTTGATTAAAGTATTTCTATTTAGAGAAATTTAAAAAAAAGTATTGAACAATAATACCATTAACTTTAAATTTTACTTGAATTACATGCACAGGACAAACTAATCAAAAGTCATAAAAACCTAATTAAACTTCTTGTCATTATTTCATTCCAACTACCTTGTTTATGAATTTTATTGAACAAAAATTGTCAATCATGATCTTTAAAAAATGTTAACCAGCTGGTGTTTAAGATATCTTTAAACTAAGTAGTTTTCTGATTTTGCTTTAAGATATCTCTGCTACATTCTTGAATGACCACTAGAATCAAATCAAAGGCCCATGTGTGAACTTGTCAAAAGATAAAATATTGATTTTTATAATAAGCAAATGTATACATAGTTAAATACAAAATAAATGTTTATATATTTATTTAAATATACATATTGGCTAATACTCTTGCAATGAATCTGATAATTTAGCTGGTATTATTACATGGTGTATATTAATTATATGAGCTTTTATAGGAGATGGTTCTAAAAAAGAGTAAATAAAGAGTATCACAATAGCTAATGTAGAGTTTGACAGTGGTGTGCTCTTTTGTTTGAACATATACAATACTATTCTTAATAGAAGGAGTTGCATATCATTACCTAATTATTTTACCTGTGCTCTGTTCAAATTTATGTTTGTTTATCGCAGAGTACTGCTGAAATTAAAAAAATAATGTTTGGTGATAGTGATAGTTTAATATTATCCTTTTATAAAAATAAAAACCATCTAATTTAATATATAAGAGAGCATTAAAATATATAGTTGTTAAACATAGTGTCATATACATATGGTTATACACAAGAATATGTAATATACATATATCATCATCATTTATAACTATTATTGATCCATTGCAGGAAAATGTCTCTCCAAGAACAATCTATCTTCTCTGATCTCTAGCCTCTTTTCTCCACATCAACCCAGCACACTTTCTTATTTCATCCATCCATCTCACATATGGAATCTTTCTAGGTCTTTTACAATTTCTAGGAATCCTGTTTAAGATTACATCTGTCCATCTATTATCATCTCTTCTTAGCAATATCTCCAGACCAACTCCACTTTAGTCTCTTAATTCTTTCAATGATATCAGTAGCACCTGTGTGTATTCTTACCCAAGTATTTTATTTTCTATTTCTTCTTTCTTACTCTTACCATACATATCTTCATACTTTGTTAAGTGGCCTGACATCCCTGTAATGTTCTTCTGTCAAATGACCAAGTCTGACATTCATAAATAAGAACTGTTAGAATCCATTTTTTTAAAAACCTTCCTTTTGAAACACATTAGGCATATTTCCTTTTAATATTAAGTTATTTCTATCAAATTCACTTCACCCAAGTTTAATTCTATGATTAATTTCATCCATTATGTTTCCATTTGTAATAATAATCTGACTAAGGTATTAGTAATTCTTTACTTCTTCTAATTCATCATTATCAATCTTTATTTTCTTTTTTTGAGAAAATTCATTGAAATATATATATAGGATAGACATTAATATGTTTATTTTAAGTAATTCTTGTATATCTTTTATTTACATTATTGAATAAAAAAATTATTTTTTGATTTCAAATCTTATGAAATATTTTATTAATTATTTAATTATCGTATAAATTAAGTAATAAAGTTTTATGATTTCTGCGAATATTCACAGACTTTCAAGAGGAAATAATGAAAATTAACATAAAATCAAAATTAATTATCATATTACATTGTTTATCAATATTTTACTGCAATGAATTACATTTACTTTTTCTCTCTTTCAATGAATAATTTTACTTTTATTAATTTTAAAATTTTAACATAATTAAATGTTTTTGAAAATATTCATAGTACAATGATCATTTAAAATCCATTTTTATGTATGCGTCTGCTTTATTTATTTTATTAATCATATGAATAAACATGAACAATATACTTAAGCTATATATAGTATCCAAAATTCTAGCATTTATTTTATGAATATATTTATATCAACTTCAACATATTGACATGTGCTCTGAAATATCAATTCTAGGCATGCGCTCTAAAAAATAAGATATTTAAGATCGAAGAAATTCAAAAAGTAATACACTGACTTTTATAAATTATTAATGCTTTTTAATTTGCAAAAAATATAAACCATGAAGATAAGTTGAAGCACGAAAACATTTTTGTATTGAACATTAATTCAAAATTTTATTTAACTAATAAAGTAACTGGAATATAGACGGTAATGTTAAATCTATTGTGGATGCTAACTCAATACTAAATTTATATTCATAAAAATATTTATATATAGATTGTCCAAACTATTATTGTAAACTTTTTAAAAATTGGAGTAAAAAAATACCATCTCATAAGAAAAATTTAATATTGAAGACATTGTAACAGATAACATCATCATGTACCATGAATTTTTTTTAGAAATTTCACATTATTAAATTTTATAATTTAAAACATTTCTTCTCTTATAAATATTAAACAACTAAATTTTTTAAAGCTAAATAAAACAAAATTAGCTACTTGTATATCTTGAGCAATTAAAATATTGCACAGGAGCTTCTAGAGAATAATGTATAATAAAATTTAAAAAAAGTGAGTTTTGGCAGTGTGATGCTATGGAATTTTTTTTTTTTTATCAATTTCACATTGTTAAATTTTTATTATAAATCATTTTGTTCTCTCAAGAATATTGAACAAATAAAAAATTTTAAACTGTTTTAAGCAAATTCACCTATTTTTAAACCTAAATCAATTAAAAATACTACATAAGGATCTCTAGTAAATATTTATGCTTCTACTGCAGAATAAATTTTTAATCTTAATAACTATCCAAATAAATTTTTGACATTAAGCATCATAATCACAACAAAGCTAATAAATTATTTATTATTAAAAACATATATTCTCAAACTGTATATTTCATATATATATCCTTGTATACTCCATTACCTATCCAGGATGAACTGCATTTTATGATTGAAATCTCAAACTAACAGAGCATTCAGAATAAATTAGTGAACATATCTGTAATATAGATTTAAAAAAGATTCCACCCAAGCCTCTTTTTTACCATAAAAAACAATAGCTACCATTTTTACATCAAAATGTTAAAATTTCTTGCACTGAGTATTATGAAAGAAAGAGAAGAATAAAAAAAGTACAAACTTATTACTAATGCAGATAATGCTATGAGTAGGTAAGTAAATATCATGCTACTAAGCATTCAGTAAAACATATAAAAGCAAACATAAATATATTAATAAATTTTCTAATATTCAAACAGGCAAAACTCTCTATACATATTGCCACTCAGTGCAAGCCAGAGTAATCAATGAATACCAGAAGGCTTGTGCATAAAATTCCCATCTAGTGCCTATCTCCAGACTAGTTTCTGGTTTGTGGCATTCATCAGTGAGGAGCCTTGGATCTGAGAACATGTACCTGGGAATATTGGATGAGTAGGCACTAGATGGGGATTTTATGCACAAGCCTTCTAGCATCCATTTATTACTCTAGCTTGCACTGAGTGGCAATACATATAGAGAGTTTTGCCTGTTTAAATAACAGTTAAGAGCAAGCATAAGAAATTGTGATCATGCAATGTTTATTGGCTTAAATTTCCTAATAATGAATAACATTAATTTTGCCATGATTATGATACTCAATATCAAAATATAACTTTGGCTACTTATTAAAACTGCAAAAAATATTTACTCTGCAATATGAGCATAAATATCATGACAGAATTTGATATTACATACTTATATAAAGAAACTGACCATATATTATACTACATATGTATTTAACAAAAAAAGACTACTGATAATAAATCCAACAATCAATATATGATAAAGTGATTATCATTAGAGGAAAAAAGTCAGAATTTCAGAATTTCTATGTTTATACCTACATTATTATAAAATAATAACTTTGCGATATTTTTTTTTCCAATTTTGTTTACCATGCTCATAACTTGTGTTTGAATTTACACAAGACAAAATCTAATATGTTTCAGTTTCCAATCAGGTTAGAATTTTCTCTCAAAAATCTAATCCATAGTTAACCTAGCTAACCATTCAATAAGAAGAAAAAAGCTCAAGCCCTGACCATGCATTATTTAAAAAGGCTTATAAATAATTTCTTTTCCTTCACTATTTTTTTATATGGAAGAGGGCTATTGGAGACTTATTATATTACTGGGCTATGTAAAAGGCAGTTTTACCTTTTAATTTGTATTTACAAATAAAATTGAAAGCTCTTAGTTTTAAAATAAATTTATTATAAAACAAGTCTGGTCTGCTATTAAATGTTTCAAGATTTACTAAATAATTATATCATTAAAATAAAAATATTGAAGATTTAGCAGGGTTAAATTATATTTTGATAACAACAATAAATGACATGTCTTCATCTTACATAATATATAATGACAAATATAAAAAGTTCTATAATGAATGCTTTTATTTACTGTACTGTGGACTAAAAAGCCAGACAATAAGTTTTTTTCAACTAAAATTGGAGTTTTTGTATTTAACATAAATAAAATCTTAGAAGATTCAGAAATTAATTAATTCAGTTGATGTAATTAATTTTTGGATCCCCAATGCTTTTACTTCAGATGAAATATAAAAATCTCAATTGCAGTTGAAAAAATAATTTTCTGGCTTTTTAGTTCACAGTAACAGTAAATAAAAGTGTTTATTATAAAAAAAAATTATTTTATTTATTATGTTTAAGTTTTTAGCATTTGTATTTTGACAATTATTTCAAACATCAGCCTGATGTTTGAAAGTAAAATCATACATATTAAATAAAGATCATTTAATAAAGTTTGTTTATTTGGAAAACATTTTTTAAAAATCAGTTTTTACAGCTAAAAGAAAAAAAAAAGTCACTTTAAAGAAAAAAATTTTTTTTTACAATCAAAGATTTGTTTTTATTTCAATTTTAATTTAAATCAGTGCTAAAATACTTTTTAATGTAACCTTTTTAAAAAATATATCTATATTGCCCTTTCTTATGCATTACTGAAAATTTATTGAAGTGATATGAAAATATTTGAAATTTGATATCAAAATATTTAAAATTTCATCTGCTAATTTCTTTGGATTTAAAAAACTAGGTAAGCTATCTAAAAATATTTTACTATTATATTGCATTGCCAATGCTTTATAACAAAATTTGAACAAATTATATTGAATATATTAAATCTCAATTTCAGAATATTTACTAAGCAAAAAGATTGCAATCCAAATAAAAGCATTTAATTAATAAAACAAGAACAGCTCTCTAATTTAATTCCAACTATTTATTATAAGCTTGAGCAATCAATGATTACCAGCCATATTGTATTTTTAATTAAATTTGTAATTCTCATCTTTATATCAGGTTGGCTTGTGTCCATCAACAGGGATTGCTATTTAAAGATGGAAATAATGTAGTAACCTCCTTTAATTCTATTTTACCATCAAAGTTAATAACCTGAAATTTCAATTAATCTAAGATTTTCAACCAAAAAGTCAACTTGCATCAATCTTAAGCTGATTTGAATTTCAATTTGTTCTTTTGAATGGTAAAATGAATTTAAAAACATTACTAGATACATAAATGCATTAATTCTAGTTTTGAATTCCAAGTTTCATTGATGAAGCCAAAAATCAGAAATTCATTTGAAAATGAGGATTAAAAATGCAATAAGTCATCTGGTAATCAATGACTATTCAAGCTTATAATAGAATAAATAACTTTTGTATTATTATATTTTGACTAAAAGAATAATTATAGCATAAAATCAAATGAAAAAAAATAGTTTTTTTTCTTTTTGTAATATTTTCAAATAATAATACTATGGCTTTATAGCTTGAGAGTTCATAAAAAGGTTTACTATAGCACTAGATCATGCCAGGCTTATAATACTTTGATAAAATAAAAAAAAACATTCTAGTAAATTCGAATGAAATTCATGTAACTAGAAATATATGCTCTTCATAATACAAAGAAGGGAACTTTTGTTAAGGTACATCTCCTAATAACTCATATATTTCTTATTAATAAAAAATTGAAAGTTTCTGAATTCTGTATTAAATAATTTTCATATGTATTTTTTCATCAAAAAATTTATTTAATTTACAAGCCTCAAGCTTTCTGTACTCACATCACTGATATTAACCATTTCATATAAATGCATTAATGATTATTACTAATGCCTTATTAAAATATAGATTATATTCAGCCTACTTTAAACCTCAGTTAAATATTAATACATATATTTAAACATTGGAAAAGAAAGATGAAGTTGAGTTATTTCATAAGTTTACAAGTAGTTAATAAAACAAAACAGATATAATTGAGATATAAAGTTTATATCTGGGCAAGAAATAATCTCTAATTTAATAAATGACTAGTAATTATCACTAATGTATTTATCTCAAATGATTTGTGTCAGCTTTGTATGTGCAGAAAGTATGATAATCAAGATATTAATTTGATATAGATAAATACTTAACAAATGATGATGGTCTATATGAGATTAAGACCAGGACCAATTAATAATTGTCGCTTCAGTGAAAAATGTGCATCTTTTTTAAAAAGTCTTTATTCATAAATTTCAAAAACATGTGGTGGAATGGTTTTAAGTATAGCTAAAATCAAAGAATTCATCTAATCAAATACTATGTTTCTATATGGATTGAAATTATTATGGCAAACTAATTTTTAACTTTATTTTATTTAAAAATGAATATTTTAAAAAAATATATATACATAAATTAAATCTATTCCCTATGAAATTTATGTATATATAAACAGCGATAAGAAAAATATCATGAAGTGACTTTTAAATATTAATTGAATGAAAGTAATTATGTTTAAGAAATAAATATTAAATATCTAAATATATATATTTATTTGACTTGGTTAATTCTAATTACCAACCAAACTAAAAATTGCTAAAGATTTTTTTTTGCCATCACTGACTGATTAATTAAAGGACTTGAGTATTTTGAACAACAATTATTAAACAAAAATAATTTGCTTTTAATAGATTAATGTGAACCAAATTGCACATTTTGGTAGATTTTTAAATATAAAATTTAAATGTTTAGGTGAATCGCAGACACTAATGTGCTGCTGCTATTTCAACAAATTAAAAGATTTGTTATTTCATTATAGGAATATATCTACTGCAATTAAATTATTTGTACAAAGAGATGTTACTTTAAGATTGCTGCAGAAAATTTTAAAAATATAACACTCCACTGAGCTGCTGTTATTTTAACAAATTAAAAGATATGCTATTTTTTTATTATAGGGATATATCTACTGCAGTTAAATTAGTTGCACATTGTTAATTTAAAGTTGCTCAGAAAATTTTAAATATATATTTTGTAATGAAATTCAACATGACTTTTATGAAAGCAACAGAAATTATGTTATAAAATTTCTTGGGCATTGTAAAGAAGCTCAATATTAACTGCTTTCATTGGGAAGTGGTTACTAAAGATAGAATACAATGGAGAGTTACAATTAGATAAGTCACTAAAATCTTTTAGAAAATAAGTTTTCTATCCAAATGATTTTACATTAAAGTTGGCAACTATATCAGATTATTGTCACCCAGGAAAACATGGTGTTGCTAGGTTTGCATTTGCACAATTGAATCAATCACAAAACTATTATTGCAAATCTTGTTAATTTTCTAACAAAGAATATATATAAAATACAAGAATTATATCCAATATTAGTGGTACCCTTTAATAAAAAAGCCATGCTCTCTAACTAGTGACTTAGCTCTATGAATCCTTTGTATTTTAAATAATTGGAATTAGTACTGAAAGATAAAATTAAATCTCATCTACTATTAATGGTTATGCATCCTTTTTATATAGATCAATTTTAAACATAGTTCAGAGTGGTAAAAATATACTTCAATTGCAGTTCAATTAAGATGTAGAAGCAGCTTTGATTTTATCCAAATTGATATTCTTATTAAAACTCTTGTAGATACAGCAATATCTCAGTCTATGTTACATTCCACTAATTAATCTTCTTTTAAGCCCTAAAATACATCTTACACTAACAAGAAAAACATATAATACTAAATGCAAAAACATTCCCATCATTTATTCCTCTTCAATTCAGTTCCTCAAGGCTCACCTCTCAGTACATTAATTTTTACAACATATATTAACGTCCTCATTAAAATAATATAGTAAAAAATATTGGATTATAATTACTTGGTATAAATACAAGTGTCTTATTCATAGCATATATGGATAATATTATTGTATTCTGACATCAAAAAAGCAAATACCTATATTATTTAACATTTTACAGAAATATGTAGCCAAGTATACATTTAAGTTCAACATAGATAAGGCATCAGGATGGGTAATTTATAAAGCTCCATTTCTTATTCAATTTTATTAAAGATACAAGAAAAGTTTTAAAAAGAAAAAAGAAATCTGGTAACTTCCCTTTCAAAGTCATGCCTATCACTATATTCAAAGTGTCATTTTTTAATCAATTAATAACAAAAAAATTATGCTATATACCCATCATACAATTCCCAAAATTGTTTATATCTTATATAAATTTACTCTGTGTAAAGTTATTATAGAGGAAAAGACAGTAGCTACCTCTATGAAACATGTAAATTTTCCTCATTTTAAAAAAATTAGGTTTTCATTATATTAATGTGCTTAATATTCAAAAAACAGTAAATCTTCTAATGTCTATGGTTAAACAATTTCCTTTGCTAGAACATACATTGAAAATAAGTCCTACAGATAGACCACCACTACTAGCTAATTTTTTAATATCTTTATTGAGATCTCTATAAAATATTTAATATAGATATATTATTATAACAAAAACATACATATTGGAAAGTTTTTGAAATTTTCCATCCTAACTCTTCAAATAATTCTTCTCTTTCTAAACTTAAAATAAACAATATAATATAACAAACTTGCTAATGGCTTTAAACACGCTTTTTCGATAAATACTATAGGAGAAATCATTTAAAATCTCTACCTAGAATTATCCCTAGCCCCAAACCAGTTTTGAACTAATGGCTCTTGTCAATGAGATGCTAGGACATTCAGACACTAGATCCAAAATACAAACTCAAGCCCAACATTTATTGAATACTTAACTATTAAGTAGAAAATCTGAAACTTTCAGACATCTATATGTCTTCAAATCCAGCTATCTAACTTAAATAGCCATATGGGACTAAACTAAATTCAGATACTCCATACATTAATAGTCTTAGTAATATAACATTGCCAAAACCTTAAAAGGTAAAGTATAATAGTAAGGAAAATAATATAATAGTAAGGAATATCACATGATATATGATCTTGGTTTTCATTGCTAAAATTACCAACAAACAACTTCTACATAAACTTAGAAATAGGTCTCTTGAACCCAAGTATTTTGATTTGCTTCTTAAAATTAATGTAATGGTTCTTCCAATTCCATATTTCCTTAGATACAAATCATTTTATGCTAATGTGAATTCTACATGTCAGTTATATCATAGAGAGGATGAAACACAGTTTCATTTTGTCTATGACTGCTCTGGATTTGCAGGAATTTGGCCATTAGTTGAAAAAATATATAGAAACAATGAGACTTCTCTAAAAACTATAATTAATTCTTTTGCTATAAGCTGCCAAATTTATTCCAGATGCCTTCTGATGCACATTCATATATGGATATATTCTAAGACAATATCTTGCTACTTTCTTATACAAATTAAAGCAATTAAAACTAAGAGATAAAAAAAAATGTTTCTCCAGACATATCTGCAGCCGTATGGTCTTTAATAAAAGTGGTCAAATCTCTAGTCCATGAGTTTTCAAAAAAGTAACAATATAAAAAATGAAATTATTATACTCATGTACTATATTTAAGACCATTAAAGTAGGAAGATTGGCTATCTTAACATAAAGCTGAGCACTGATTGTATATATGTGTGGACATGGTAATCTGGACCAACTGATGATTTCTGGTTTAGCACAAAATACAAATATTGGTGATTATTTATCTTTTTAACATGTGTGTGATCAGGTGGGTCAGCAATATGAGATGATATAGAGAGTTGAGGGTCGTGTGAAAGTCTGAGTTTGAATCCCTTATATATTATATTATATGTGCAGATATGTGTAGACCTGTACAGTGTATTAAGTTATATTTAAGATTGCAATTTTATTTACAATATTTCTTTATATAAATTTTAATAATAAATTTGTTACAGTAAATGAAAGATGGGGTTGAACCCAAAACCAACAATATACAATAATATAATAATTTATTCAATATATACCATAAATTTTGTATTCAAACAAATATGAAAGTCAAATGTTAATGAAATTGAAATTAAAAAAAAGATTCCATTCATTTATATAATAATATTAACCAATGGATGATGATAGATTTATAATTTAAAAGTACAAGTATCCCCAAAGAAATTTTTATGTTTTCCAGAAGAACTCAAAGATACCAAACCTTTTAAAAAGAAAGTTTATATTAGAAAAACATTTAAAGAACAATCATCATCTATTATTACCACCATCCTTGTATGACCCTCAGTGGATTGATGATTTCTCAGGGTTGTGGTTATTACTTAGCATAAGTGTATAAAAAGCATATATTTGAATTGAATTACAAACACAAACTAAATGGATTAATAAATTTAAAAAAATAATTTATTAATAGTGAATAGATGAAAATATTGCATATATATTCGTGACAATTAACACATATGCAAAAAGTTGTAAAAGATAGTTTAAATTTAAGGCTTTGTAGTATTTATAATGATAAGATCTTACCATGTTGAAAATATAGAAATAATCACAAACCATAGTTTTTTATAGATATCATTCTCTTTAATATGTTATGGTTGTCTTTATTAGTCCCTCTAATGATGGTCATTATTCTCCTTGAATACTGATGATGTTAGAGAGAGTAATTGCAGCAACACTGTTGATGTTATATGAAGTATAATATCAGTAGGTCTTGGGTACTGTTCATTTTTTCCTTCATGGCATTATAGAGGCATATTGCATTGGCTGGGTTTGCAAACTTTAACATTTGTTTCTGGATTTGACTGCATTTTTTAGGTTGTTTTGGCTGGTGTGGTTTTGGGTTATCTAGCCACATCTGGTAGATAGATTTCTTCTAAATAAAATCATCATACTGATTGTTATAATTGGAATATTGAAAAATACTGTTAAAACAGTCAGCAAAACATGGCTATCCAAACTATGTTGGAAAAAAAAAAGTTTTAATCAGCAGTTGTTTTTCTCCTCAGCATGGGTCACTGCAGCATTGCTTTAAAAGTAGATGAGACTGAAATGCAAAGAAATATGGAATGAAATGCTAGACTGTTGGAATTAGAAATTAGAATGCCTAGTTACTTGGTTAATATCTATTTATATCTATCTAATGTTGTTCAAACAACAAGTTTTCAACATATATGTCACCATTTAGAAAAAATCTGACCTTTGCATCATTACAACAATATATTTTTTGAAAAACACCCTCTTTATTCTCTTCAAAACATGTGGATATAAATTTTATGTATATTACGTCGTGATTTTGTACCTAAATAAATGAAATAAAAGATGAAAAAATATATAGTTTTTTTTCTTCTTTCTCTCTCTTTCCTTATTTATATATCGTAATATATGAAGACGAAAAATTTATGGCCGACCTTTTGTCTTCCTAGATTATGAAATATAAATAAAGAGAGAGAGAAAGAGAGAGGGAGAGAGAGAAGCAAAAAAAACTACTTTTTCTCTTTTTTTACTTCATTTATTTATGTATAAAATTATGATATAATTGCATAAAATTTATATCCACAACATGTTTTGAAGAGAATAAAGAGGGTATTTTTCAAAAAATATATTGATGCAATGATACAAAGGTCAGATTTTCTCTAGCTGGTGACATATATGTTGTTTAAAACATGTTGTTTGAATAACATCTGAAACAAAAAACTAGGCATTCTAATCTCAGGAGTCTAACAAAACTTTAATATTATTTTCGAATCCACCATCAGATTTTCGATAATACTGTGAAAGACTTTATCCAAAACTAAATTTAAAATAGGCAAATTAAAATACTTCTTTGGATTTCTATAAACTATGCAATTCAAAGTTCTTTTGCATATCGAAAACATTTTCCCTTTATAATGTAATTTATCATTCGGTTTCTCACACATTACAAAGTAAATACCCAATAACCTTTAATTTTATGGATAAATTAATTTTTCTCTTAACCTTTAGGCAATTTACATTTTTTTATATCTAAAGTGATATATATTCGCGCACATACGCAAACGACAGTTTGTATATTTATTAGTCAATTCCCATGAGTTTTTATTAAACTTTTTTTTCCCTCTGCAGATTTGTTATAGTTACAATATATATATATATGTAATTTTTTTTGATAATGATTAATTATTTTGTTTCATCTTTGTATACATATATATTATTGTATTTATTTTTCATTATATTGTTTAAATTTAGTAAATATGTTATTTTTTGATCAATAATCTTTTATAAGTTTCAATAAAGTTTCTTTGAAAACTAATAATAATAATAATACTAATAGTGATGATGATGACGATAGTGTAATAATAAAAATAGCAATAATAGGCACTCCTAAATGAATATGGCAATATCATCTCAAAAAAAAAAAAAACCAGAGAAAAAACTGCTCTAGAAATTTCTGTGATAGCTATACAAACCAATCTGTAAACCACAAATATCTCCACATACAGAATATGCTGGTCCACTTTTCTGTTTAGTTGATATTGTACGATGTTTTTAATTTTCTTCTATAGAAAACTCTCCTTTCTGAAATACATCATCATTATGTTTAATTGTAGTTCTCCAACATATTCTATTCTTTGCCATATATTCTCAATGGAAACAATTGATATTGCACTTTTTTAGAATGTCTTAGATAATCTTAAAGTAGATGGGATCTACTTTTGATATGACAATCATAATCAAGATCACCATAAAACACACTTTTAGATAATTTTGCATTGTTGATTTATTTTGCAGGTTCAATCAAACATATGTGATTTTACAATTACAGGGCAGCAATTTAAAAAACATATTGATTGGTTTTATGATCTTAACGTTGTATTTTTAAAATTTTACAGAGCATTCTTAAATGAAACTTTTCGAATAGCATTATATTGCATCAAGTCTCACACCCATACAAAATAATAGATAAATATACAACTAACTTAGTTGCCTTAATTATTTTCCAGTGATAAAATATTCCTTCAGCATCTAAGTCCACCTTTCTATTTAAAAAATTACCAAAGTATCCAAGCTAAAAATTGTTAATGATTTTCTTCTACTGAATGATAAAAAACTTGAGTTTATTGAATATATAATTAATAAACAAAACATTTTATATGTTGCATTCAAAATATTTAAGAACAGTCTATAAATCACTCTTTAAAATGAAAAAAAAAAAAAATAGCATAATTATCAGTCTACTTTAAATTAGATTCCAAGAAGACGTTTTTATTTTCATTTTTAATCAATTTAAACTAAAAATTCCCATTATCAAATCTGAATAGTATTTAGATTAAGCCACCTATAAAAAAATTCAAAGACAATCATCATAAAAATTGAAAGTAATGTTGAAACAAATACACATTCTTGTTTAACACCACTTTTCAATTCAAATGTCTTAGATTTTTTATCTATAATAATAACAATTCTTCTCATTCCACCAAACAGAAGTTGTATAACATGAATAAATTTTGGTGGACAAATAATCAATTTCAATCAATACTATAGACTTGTTCTATTAACTGATCAAAGCAATATATAAATTACTTCTTTGTTCTCAACAATTTTCTTGTATTTTCCTGGCAATAAAAACCATATCTATAATGTTTCTTGATTTTCTCTAAAATCACATTGAGTCTCTTGATAACCATTTATATTTGATTGGAATCAGCCTATTAAACAAAATTCTTAAATGTACTTTGTTGTAAATGATATTTCATGATAACTACTGCAAACTTGTCTATTCCTTTTTGTTTCTAAAAATTGGAACAATAAAAGCATTCTTAAGAATAGGCCACACAACTTCACTGGTTCATACATTCCTAAAAAAAATTCCACTGTATTTTAAAAACTTCTGCAGGTATTTTATCAGGACCTGCAGTCTTGCAATTTTTAAGATTATAAAGAGCTAATTTGACTTCACCAAACGGATATCTTTAAAAATATATAAATGAGTAGATAAAGTGAATATATCATTAAAAACATCATCTCAATTCTTGTATCATTATTCAAAAAATGATTAAAATACTCCTTTCACTTAATAAAAATGTCATGGCCATAATAAAAGAGAGTATTATTATCAAATTTAATAAAATTGTGATTCAATTTCTCAGGTCATATATGGCTTTCAATGCATCAAAAAAAAAAAAAACCTAAAATGAAAATAATAATGAATGTCTACATCTTCTTTGTGCTTTTAAACCATCAATCATTTTAAAGCTTTCTTATCAGTCATTGAACTTACTGTCAAATTCCACATTTTATCTATTATTCAATGCCATGTTTTCTTTTAATCAAATCACTAATAAAATCATTGTCAGAAAACCAGACATAATTCCACTTTTTAATGATCTCAGAAATATATTTATTTGCATCCATAACACAGTCTTTAAGGATGACAATACTGAACTTCCAAATTAGCAATTTTAGTGTTTAATAGTTATTGAAATTTAGTATGTATAATAGATTTTTCTAAAGACTCAACATCAATTTTCTTATGAATATTATTAAAATAATATCTACTTTTTAATTCAACTATCATTAATCTATGATCTGTACAACAATCTGAATTTGTAAGTACTCATGTAATATACCCATCTTTTGTATTCTGACTCCTAAAATGCCATTGTATTCAGCATACATCCATGTTTCTTTATATCAATTTTTATGATAAAATAAAGTGTTTGTCATAATTAATCCGTGTTGTACATAAATTCAATAATAATAAATTATTTGAATTTACAGCCAATATCATTACTTCCAATAACTTTTGACCAAAATCTATTATTTAAACCAATAAGTGTGTTAAAATCTCCAGAAAGAAAAATTTGATATTTTAATAGCATTGTTATAATAATGCTATCCAACAAAGAATAAAAGCTTCTCTAAATCTAAGTTTGGATCATAGGCATTAATAAAATGAGCACTAGTACCATTGTGGCAGTATGCATATAACATCAAGCAATGATCACATTAATGACAAACCTTAATATCAACTTCTATCATGTTTACAGATGAAAAAATGAATACATCTCATCTGCTTTCAGAAGTTTCTATGGAATAATAACTACAAGGTGAACATCAAAGCACGCAAATATTATTATAGCTTCATTTGAGTGAGCTTAGTTTTAAATTTACAAGACAGAATTAATTTCAATTCACTAAAAATAAAATTAATGATAGAATATTATAGTGTTGACAAATATATAATATTCAAAATGATAAATTACTAAGCATTGGCTATAGTAATACAACATCTATGTTATCCCAGTCCATCAAGTTTATACATTAAAAATGTGAATCCATTTTTGCCAGCTTTCTATCTTCTTGTACAGATAGTTGATTAGAAAAATGATAACTATAAAATTAAAATCAGTTTCAGCTTAAGATATTATTGTAGTTTTATTTAAATCAAATTTAAATTTATATGGTAAAGATATTTTCTACTTACTTTAATATTCCCATATCTATTTAAATAAAGTTGCAATTTGTCCTAGTAGCAGTCAATATTCTAATCAATTCTCTATATGGAATTTGGAAATCAGATAAAAATAAATTCATTTTCCTCTGAAAATTTGATGTAATTTGATGTTAAGAAATACTACATTAACATAGTCAATGTTTGGTATTTTATTTTTCCAAGTTCTATATATTTTTCAATGCTGTAATATTGTGGTTTGTTTGTAATGTATTAAAATGAATAGAAATTAATTCTGTCTAATAAATTTAAATTAAAACCAGTTAGAATAAAATTGTAATAACCTTTCAGTGGATACTCACCCTTGTAGTTATTATTGCCCTAATCAACTATCCATATAAGAATTTGAAAAAGAGAAAAAAAATGGATTTATTTTTCATTTTAAATTTGGTGGACTTTAAAACTAAAGGATACTGTATTAATAAAGTCAGAATTTAGTGATTTATCACTCAGAATATTGTATATTTCTCAGCATTATAATATTCTATCATTATATGTGTATATATTTCTTTCTCAATATCAGGAAAGGACCCTATATCAATTTATATTCTTTGAAACGATGAGAAGACATTAAACATATACTTCTAATTTCTATTTTATGCATCTCCTTTATATTATGACAAGAAATACAATCACTGCACTCTTCCAAATGAATAAAATTCTGATGTTGCTCATAATGTGTTTTCATCTAAATAATTACTTTCTTTGGTGCAATTTTTCCATATTTTTTCTTGAAAGCTTCATAAATGCTTGTCTTTATTTCAGTGCCTTCTTTTTCAGACAATTGCTCTTTCATTCAATATATATATATTTTTTGCACATTTTTATATTTTTATGCAATGCCTCTTTTTATTTTTAATTTACTCTTTTCTAATTGTCTTTAAATCAATAAAGAAACTAATACTATGCAATAGGGGTGTCCAACAAGTCATCGCAAAGCCAATTTTGGTCGATTGCGAGTCCAATCTGGCAAGAGCTGTCAGGTAACGATTGAAACAAATTAAGTCAAGATTTTCAAGTTTTTATGTTATTTTTGTTTTTGTTCTATTTTTTTTTTCAATTCTAGATAAGTGAAGTCCACTAAGTCGTATCATTATTAAAAATAATATTTTTAATCTTGATTTAATGTAGCTAATTTGAATTAATAAATATGGTTAATAATAAATTACTCATGTTGCGTTAATTCCCCCAGACATGAGTTTTTTGTTCTGTTAAATAATTATTTTTACTAGGTAGATATATATAAAATAGTATGTATTTTACACCTCCCTCCACTTAGACTACACCTATGTCAACAAGTCGATCACCTATGATAACAAATCGATCGCAACACATTTATAAAAAGTAGATCTTATGAACACAAAAGTTGGCCACTCCTGCTATGCAACACTGCATTTGAATATACAATACAGAGTCCATTGATATATTTCTTCTTTGATTTTAACCAAAACTTCCTTCTCTAATATTTAATGCTTCTCAATTTCGTTTAATGTCTTTCACAAATATAGGCATAAGAATTAGCATGTTCTATCTGTTCTACTATCTCTTCCTAATAGCTTACACTGACTTAAACAGAGCACACAAAAGTCAATGATAAGATTGGGAAACTTGGGCTTAATACATTTAATGAAGAAAATTTTTTGAAAAAATGCCTCTTGCAGCTATTATTCCACATAAATTTAAACATGGGGAAAAATATAAAAACAGTAATGAAAGTTGAAGGCAATTATTTAACTTACACTTTATTATCTGAACAAATAAAATATTTTAATTCTGATACTTGAACTGTTTCATAAAGTTTTATATTAAACTTATTTTTTTAAGTTATGCCAAACATTTACTGATCTTTTGTTTGAAATGTCTCCATATTTGGCTTTGCAAACTTAAATTGAATAACCAATTTTCATTTTAAAAATAATATTGCAAATAAGCTGCAAAACAATATATATAGGATAGAAAAAAATATGAATTTTAAATTAATCATTTTAAAAAATTGAATATATGAAATTCTGTGGAATGATACTGAAAAGAGTTAAAGATTATCATAAGTAGATGTAAATTAAAAATTGCAAAAAAAGTTATAAGTCTGAGATCAAACCCCGCATATATTACATATATAAATGCAGGTTAAGCCTGTACAATGTATTAAGAAAGATTTAAAAAATCTTAAAGACATAAAATATAAGATATCATTTTGTACTGGTAAAGGAGTTATTTTATCTGTAAAAAGAAAAGTTTACATAATTTCTAAAAATAACACTTTAAAGAAGAAAATATATGAAGAACTACATAGTATTAATGAACAGGCAAAAAAAAATAATATTAATTGAAATGCTACACATCCTAAAAGAAGAGGTGAATCACATAATTAAATCTATAAAGAATGGGAAACCTCCAATAAATATTGGAATAATATCAGATTCTTTAAAAAAAAAAAGCAGTGAAGAATAAATAAATTTTTGAACAAGTTATACATGAATTATCTTAAATTATAAATATTTAGTAGATTGATTGAAAAAATGCAACAGTAATATTGATATTAAAAGAAATAATCTAATGGTTAAGTACTCTGGAGACTTCAATCACTGATTGATAAATTGAGATTGATCCAATAATTTTTAGCTCTTAAGTTATTGTTTTACTAATGTGCTAAACTGCACAATACTGATATTAAAAAATAGTAAAAAAGAAAAAATAATGTATAACAGAATTATTAGTTATACAAAAAATGTTTATATCATAATTAAATGTCTATAAACATTTTAAACACAGTATTATTTTATCAAAAAGATCATATTCATATATTAAGGAAAAGGCCAATGAGAAATAAATAATACTTTGCATAAAATTTGTACATTACAACCACTGGCTTCAATTATAGTAAAAACATTTTTGCGGTGATTAAAGCTTTAGATACTATGACATAAAAGCAACATATTATTCAATTCTGTAAAACATTTATCAATGTTAAACAGCAGTGATTTGATTTATAGTAACAATAAAAAAAATAGCATAGGTAAGAGTAAACCATGACACATGCCCTTAACTATTTACATCCATTTTACAGTAAATATTTGGTGGATTAAATTAGAAAATAAATGGAATAAATAATTTAAAAAAATAATAATCTGGATTTGACCATTTTTGCAAATATGCTTCAAAAATGCAGTAAATGTTTAAAAAGTCTATTAAATAAATAATAAAAAAAATAGATCTAAAGATAAATATTAAAATAACTAAAATAATGTTCAATATATTTTTTTAAAAAAAGATAGTAAATTAAAAGCAAGTTAACATAAACATTATAATAAAAAATGTTAGGTGAAAAACATAATCATAAAATTATTTATAGAATTAAATTTGGATAAAGTGCTATAATAGAAATAATTTCATATTAAAAAAGATATGTCTAAAATACCAATGATTACATAAGGATCTGAGATTTGGATCTGTAATAGAATCACAATACAAAAACTGAAGACAATATAGTTAAGTGTGGAAATATGTATTATAAAAGGATTATCAAGGAGGGATAAAAATTAAATACATGAAAAAAGAACAAATATATATTACTGGTACCATTGAAAGAATTAAGAAATTAAATAAAATAAAGAACAATTGGATATGTTAGAAAAAGTATGGCTGAAGAATAATTCTCTTCATTTTACTCCAAAGCCTTCTATTGTAATCTTGAGTAATCAACTAGACATTATATGGTAGTCTATATAATATCCATATTCTTAGACTATGGTGTATGGATGAAATAAAAAAGTTTGCTAAAGTGTGGTAAAACAATTATTATTCATAAATAATGGACTTATAAGTATTAAAGTGATGATGATGATATAAACTAATAATTTAATGTAACAGTGTTTGAATAGTAATAAGAAAATCACTTTGGATCTTGGTGAATATGCATATATTTATAAAAATATAGTAAAAGTTAAAAGTCAAAACAGCTTTCAATATTTAACTGCAGGGTAAAAGTTTCTTCAACAATTCCCAATAAAGGAGAACACATTTATCGCCAGGACTATCAATTCATAGGTGATGATAGATAGTTAAAGGAGTTTTTCATTCTTTTTTTTTAAATTTTTATATAAAAATAATTAAATATCTATTTACTATCAATATTGGGAAGATATTTTTGGATTAAATACCTGAAAAAAATCTTAAGCTAAAATCTGAATGCAAATTATTTACATGACAAATCTTTGCACTATGAAAAGTCTTAAGTTTTCTCATGATTTTCTAGAAAAGACTGTCATTTTAGAAGTACACTGGTATTTTAATATTTGGAATTTTTATCATTCAGTACAAATAATTACTCAGTGATAATTTTAAAATATTTGTTTTAATTAAATTACATAGAAATCAATTTAGAAGTACGATAATTAGTTCTCAAACCTGCTATTCTGTGACCTAGAATTCAAATATGAAACAGAAGTGAAGATGATTTTAAATATCTCTTTCCTTTGCATAATCATAATTTTAAGGCAGTCAGCTCACAGTTATATAATTAGCTATCCAATGCTAACTGATAAGTTGGTATCTGGTACTACTCCTAAAAGGTAGAGATCCTATAACAATCTAAATTATATGCACTGTCTCAGATAATTTAATAGAATGGTAAGCTCAAAAATAAAAAGTTCCTGATTGAATTCTCATCTGAATTAAAAGCACTCAGTTAAATACTTTTAAGACAGGCTATAACCAGTATCAAATGTGTTTTGAAATTTATAATAATCAAGCAATATTTTTATTTTTCCGATAGAGGGACCTCTCAAACCATGACACAAGATAGAAACTTTTATAAAGTATTTACATATACTTCATGTGTGCTTAATAAATAATTATAACTCTTCAAATCAGTTAAATGGAAAGAAATGTGCAAACCTAGCATGATCCTTGTAATTATAGAATTTTAAAAATTCCGATACGCTGATCTTTTTTTTAAAAAAAAGCATTAAAACGAGGTGAATTTGCACCAATAATAAAAGACATTATATATCTATGCAATCTGAGCAATGACTTACCATTACAGTGATCTTTACCAGAAAATTTTCAGAGTTAATAATATTATTTTCAAGCAGATGTGTTAATGTAAATATTGCCTTTTTATTTTTAAATAATCTATTTTTTTTCTGCAATTTAAAATTTTAGAGTAAAATTATGAAGCAATACTCAAAATATATTTCAACAGAAAGAAAAAAAATCTTATCTGGTTTTCTTTTAGTTTATTTATAACAGCATGCTTGTCTGACAGTTTGGATTACCATAAATCTTTCATTTTTATTTTTATTTTGCAATAATAACATCGTAAAAACAAATGTTATCAGTTTATTACAGCTATCACTTATCATTAATTTCCAATGTATAAAAGGTTTTCATAAATCATTAATAAATGTTCATCATTTGTACAAATCATGATGTGGCTTTTATACCATTGTATGCATTTCATTTGGAAAACTAACTTTTGATGATTTTCGAAAAAATAAAACAAAAAGAAGTTAGTGTAAAATCTTTATGTAAAAAGATAAGTAAACTCATAATCCATTACAGAGAGAGTATGGCACTTTCCCCCATTAGTAATGAGAAACCATTGTACTACAATTTTAAACCTAATTAGCACATCAGTACTCATCTAACCAATAAAATTAATCATTATACTATATAAAAAAATAATTAATAACCACTACTAATGTCCATTTACTTTTAAAAAAAGAAACCTGTTTATCCTTGACCAGGTTTGAGCCCCAGCGCGCGTGATCATAGCAGCACATAAATATTAAATTATAAGGCTAGTAAATCCTTTTTAGCTGCTTTATATATTAATTTAGAAACTTTTACTTTATCTTGCGGCAAGGAAATTAAGCTATTAAATACTTTTTAGCTGCTTTGTACATTAATTTAAAAACTTTTACTTTATCTTGTGAGAAGGAAATTAATCTTCACTCTTATGCTATTAGATTAAATTTAGCACTCACTTGTCAATAAGCATTTTAAAAGCATAAGTGTAACACTCTTGCATACAGCTTATTTTTGTATAAACTAATTCTTATTGACTCTGTTTAAATCAGGACTTGAACTTATTATGAATATGATATTTCAATTGACAAATTATTTATACAAATTTAGTTTATAGGAAAGAGTTGATAATGATATAAGGAAGTATAATTGTGAACTAGCAAAGAAAGCTGGAGAAGAGAATAAAAGTCTCAAAAAAGTAAACAACATTTTGGTATTGGTAGAAAATTTATATCTGCAATAAGGAAAAAAAAGGAGCTATTACTATGAAGAGAGATGACATCATGAAATGGGTAGAAAAGGTCTATCAAGAATTATAAACTAATAAATAACAAATACCTCCTACATCTATTATATCTTTTGAATTTCCCAGGATTATACATGAAAAAGTGAGACATCCAATTAAATTTATAAAGAAAGGAAAAGCTCCAGGTAATGTTGGAATTATAATTGATATATTAAAAAAAGCAGGTGAAGAAAGAAAATTTTTTTTGGCAAAGTTATATACTAAATGTTTAAATAATAAAAATGGTATCAGATGATTGGAAGAATGTAGTATTAATATTAATCTTTTAAAAAGTTGAAAAATATTAAAAATTTCGGACCTATCAGTTTTTTATTAGTTTTATACAAAAATTTTACCAAGATAATTACAATTCATCTACAGAGAACATTGGATTACCAAAAGAACAAGCTGTATTTAAAAGTGGTTTTAATACAGTAGATCAAATCTAAGTATTGAGAAGTTATAGAAGTGACCAATGAATATAATTTGCCATTATACTTTGGATTTGTAAGTTAAGAAAAGGCATTTGATTCTATATACATTTCTTTCAGTGATTAAAGCACTGGATCATCAAGATATAGACCCAGAATATTGTCATATTCTAAAGAATATTTATAAAAATGCAATAAAAACAATTAGATTACATAATGGTACTAGGAAGGTTAACATTGAGAAGGGTGTAAGACAGAGTGACTCCATATCTCCAAAACTTTTTACTATAGTGCTGCAAGAAGTATTTTGTGAATTAAAAATAGGAAGCTAAAAGAATAAAAGCAAATGGAGATTATTTAAGTTATTTCAATTTTGCAAATGATATAGTTGTTTTTGCAAATAATGCTTTAGAGCTTCAGAAAATGTTGCAAAAGTTATCAGATGAAAATAAGAAAGTAGGACTAAAGGTAATGTTAAAAAGACTAAAGTAATGTTCAATGGATTTTCTCAAAAGATGAAAATAAAGATTGATTATGATAAGTTAAAAGTTAACAACTACAAATACCTTGGTCAGATTATTACTATGGATGGAAACATAATGGATAAAATTAATCATAGAATTAAACTTGTTTGTAGTGCTTTTGGTAGAAATAACTTAATATTAAAAAAAAATATGCCTATGTGTTTTAAAAGAAAGGTTTTTATTAAATGTGTTCTACCAGTTCTTACTTATGGATCTGAGATTTCAACACTTAATAGAAGAACACTACAGAGAGTTCAGACCATTCAAAAAAAGTATGAAGAGATGACTGTTATGAGTAACAAGAAGAGATCAAAAACACAGTATATGGGTAAGAGAACAAACATGTTATTACTGATATTGTTGAAAAAATTAAAAGACTGAAGTCAAGTTGGGCTGGACATATTGCTAGAAGAGTTGATAATAAATGAACAATTGAAACCTTAAACTAGATTCCAAGATATTGTAAACAACCCAGAAAGAGACCACATGTGAGATGGATGGATGAAAAAAAAGCATTCAGGGGTGATGTGGAGAAGAGAGCCTAGATATTAGAGAAGATGGATTGAAATTTAGAGAGACCTTCATCCTGCAGTGGATTGATAATGATTGGAAATGATGATGAAGATACATCTTAAATTTGGGAGTTAATTTTTTTCCAATTTTTCAGGCTTAAAAATCTACTGCATCTTATTGCATGTTATATTCAAAGTAATGCAATATTAATATCTTTTTCATATGTTTATGATTTATGATGTATTATCACAAATGACTTTATTATCATATGACTTGGATTAATTTAGACAGATCATCAATAGCCAATTATTAATAGATATCTAAATATCATCTCAAAGGCTAAACAACTAGTCAAAATTTAAAATTTCACAATCATTGGTTTCACCACCATGGCAGACTTCCCAAATGCAAAGTAACACATCACAAATATTTAATTTAGTATATATTTGCATTGTGTTTGCTTTGCACTTGAAAAGTTTGTCTTGGCAGCAAATACTATAAATATTTGTGATATGTGTTACTTTGCATTTGAGAAGACTACCTTGGCAGTAAAACCAATAGTTGTAAAATTTTAATTTTGGCTATTGGTTTTAATTGTGAATTGGTGCAATTTGTTTAATAGATATATAGGTAGTCTTGCTGGAAGACAGGTAGATAATCAGTCTTTAAATATCCCACAAAAAGCAACACAATGACTTCAATGCTTGCTGATTTCTGGATGGAACTTCATTTTTTCTTTACCTTCTAGTTGGTTATGAGCCGCTTACCGAGAAAAAAATCTAACACGGAAATATTTTAAAGTTTTATCCAATTCTAATTTGAAACCACATTACAGACCTGGCATGTAGATGTAAAACCAACTGCATCAAGAGGTCAGCATGTTCTGACTACAAAACACAAACACGATTGTAATATGATATAAGCTTTATTATTGGTAAAAGAGATATCATTTACTTGTGGGTGCTGAAACCACGGCTAAATCCTGCCCCCTTTTTTTTTAAAAAAAAACAACCCCACCCTGACTATTTTATAATGTTATTAAATGCCTATACAAATGCATTATATCTTAATATAAGAACCAGTAAAATCTACTAAAAATAACATTTTTTGCTCTTCTTTTAAAATCTTTTGAACATTTGATATTTTGAAATAAATAAATAAATTGCTTTAGTCAAAAAAAAAAAATGTAAAAAATAATCTTTAGATCAAATAATATAATAAAAAAAGAAAATTAAGTAAATAATCTGTATTTATTTTCTTTTTTAAAAAAATCTCAAAATAAATACAAGTGTTTATCAGTGTCCATCTTTAGAATGTCAATAAAAATAAAATACTTTCATTTATGTATATAAGTAATTGCAATAACAATTTTATAAACTAGTGGTTTACAACTGTCGGTCATACTCGAGATCTAAGTTCTTTCAATCAAACTTAGAATTTCTCTATTAGGTACTATTTAGTTAATAATTACGTTTCTAGCTATTCTTTGATAGTGATCGGCATTTAGTGAATCTGCTGAATAAAGCTTTCTACACTCTGATCCTTTATGAGGAGAGGGGAAAGAGCTAATGGAAAAGTTTTAGCTTTAAATGGATCACTTAAAACCCATTTAATCTAGTTATCTATAAATATAATAAAAATGTATATTCATGTTATCATCTGCATCAATATCAAGACTTATTTTAAGTTATAGATTTCTAAAAACTTATCTTATTAGTTACACTCACGCCAAATAATTATAATTTCAAGAATTAGTGTAAACTCTGATACACCTATGTGTGTATGTTTACGTGTGGGAAACGTTTTTACTGTGTGTGGGTGTGATATGGCATTTCAAATGTATCTCATTTGCCATCAACTGGTTACTAGGAATAGATTTAATCTACGAAAATTTTCATTTTAATACATAGAAAGTGAACGGGGAAAAAGGTAGATAAAAAGTTTAGTAGATATTGTTCTAATATTTATTATATATATTGACTGCTAATTAATGTCCTATATGGTTTAACAAAGCAATAGAATGTAAGATTTCATAGTCAAAGCCCATCACTGTCACTTCCATTGCTAAAACTTTTTATAATTCCCGTGCAATAAATAATTTAATTATGAATTAGACACCAAAATTTAATACACATGATTATATCCCCACATATTATTTTAAAAAAGTCGCTAGATGTAACTACTAAAACATCACATGATTACCATTTTGTATAATTACACAAGCTGTTAAAACATTAGTAACTCTCTCCATACAATACTCTCAACCAATGCAGGCCATAGTAATCAACAGATGCTATGTTTGATCATTAAAATTCCTATTTAGTATCTATTCATGCAATATCCCCAGACTTTTATAGCTTGTGGCCTTCATCAGTAAGGAGGCTTGAATCTGAGAACCTGAAATTATATCCAAAGATCTAGATACAGGTTCTAAGATCCAAGCCTCCTCACTGATGGAAGCCATATATTATTAGAAACTAGTCTGGAGATATTGGTTGAGTAAGCACTAGATAAGAATTTTGAGGCACAAAGCTTTTAGAATTCATTATGGTTTGAATTGGGTGGCATTAGTATATAATATCACCATAACCCTATAATTATTCATATATCAGGAGGATTGTTCTACAATGTTTTTTCTAGAAGGCATGAATATATTTAATCAATCAGAAATTTAATGGTAAATATTTTTTCACCTGACTAACATAAATATCTGGCAAGTAGGAAATTACTTTCAATTTTAATCATACTTGCTGGATATTTATGTCAATCAAGTGTAAAAACATTTAGTAATAAATATCTGAATGATTAAACAAACTTATGCCTCCAGGAAAAGAATTGTAGTCAATCCTCCTGATATATGGAATAGCTGAAGAGCTATTGAAGTTTATTTAAAAAACTGTTGCTATGGATTAATCTCAAAAACATTGCGTTTAAAAAATTCAACAGTATAAATTATTATCTATTACATATAAGGAGATTAAAACTGAAGGTAAGTTCATACTTGCTAGACATTTATGTCATTGAGATATAGCATTTAGCAATAAATTTCTGATTAAATAAATTCATGCTTTCTAGCAAAAGCATTGTAGACAATCATCCTAATATAGAAATGAATACAAGATCAAAGTCATTTCATTTTAAATTTGATAAATTTTTATTTGCTGAAGGTGAATGGTTATTCAATTATATTTAAAAATAAACAGTTGCAAGGAGTTAATCTCAAATACACACACACACACACACACACACACATATATATATATATATATTGTAGTAGTCTGAGTTCTCCACCAGAAGAGGAGGGACAAATATAACTATGGTCATACCTAGAGTCTTACTGATGCAATGAAATAACTAATCAATGATAATGCCTATCTCCAATGGGATAGCTCTAGGTTTACATGTTAAATTCAGACACAATTTAGGCTAGTTCATTCATACCTCACCCCTCTTTTGGATTCCTCATATGCCTCAGAATTCAAAGACAGGAAGAATGTTGCAATTAGCTCTCTCCAGCAATGAATTTAGCTTAAATAGAAATTACAGTACATTCATATTGGTTTCAATGAAGTAGGAAACTCATTTAATCATATTACTGTATTATAATGCATAAGATTATGTGTGAACACACATATATATGATGGTGAATTGATGAGCAGGTGGAGAAATAAGTTTGATAAACAAGAGAGCATTTAATGAGAATCAAATTGACAATGTTTATTTACAAATGAGATAAAAATGAAAAATTCTTTTAACAAAAAAAAATAATTATATATATATGTGTGTGTGTATCAAATATGCATCCCTATCATATTAACAATTAAATATATTCATCACACCAACCCTTCCCATGATAGGTATACAAGAATAGATAGATACTCATTATATACAAAGTAAATAAAAGCAATGGAAAAAAAATCATTAATTTAATGTTACATTCTTCATAAAGATAACTAACTATTTAACAAAAAAATATGTGAAGACATATTCAGTAGCTTCTTGGTTTAATTCCAGCTGTAGCAGTTGACCCCCCTTAACTATGTACAAGTTTAATAGAAAAGACCATACATGCATGAGTGTTAGTCACTCATACTGAATAAACAAATATGAACAATGGCTAGTTAACAAAAAAAATAAACAATGTAAACTCTGTCCTGTAGCAAGTGTATGCTTTTTAATATGGAATAGTACTGAATAAAATTTTACCTTTATTCCATATTGTAGAAAGGATTCTGATAGTAATCATACCGAATATTATGTTACTATATAGGGAGGTCACTTAAACTTTATTTTTTTTAAAAAAAATATTTAACCTGACAACCTTTGTCCCATTTTCTTTACTTTAGTTACAATGGACTCTTCTGAGTTATAGAAATCTCAGTTCCCAAATATAGAAGTGAAAAAAAATATATACAAAATTCTCTTAACATATACATAAATAAATATATATATATCACACAAGAAATTAATACTTCATGATAACTGGCATTAGTTTTAAGAATTAGGCTATTAATGTCTCTAATGGATACAGTCTTTCATTATTTTAGTCAGACTGCTATAATAAATTATGCATTTCTCATGAAGATTCCTCAGTAACATAATTAGAATGATGTTATCTCCATTCGTGGTTGTTCTTTCTATATCCACGTGGACATTTTAGATCAGATATTTAATGTTTCAGTAAGTGTTGCACATTTGAGTACTAAACCAGTGCGCTTCCCATGGTCAGGACTGACAACAGTGAGTCCTACAACACTATGGAATTATCTGGAAAACATCATTTTTCAGCACATAAGCAATTAAAATTTTAACTCAAAGTTTGTTGTTAAATGATTTTTATAAGGACAGAATTATTTTATCATTAATATATATAAATATTCTAATGACTTTCTAATTCAGTTGCTTATTCACATATGAAGTGTAGAGTAGTGTCTTCTTTCCTTTTTTATAAATGTCTATTTAAAATAAGCTCTATTACTTTAACCAAATGCTAGAGTTTATTAGAATTGTTTTTGTTTAAATATCGATTGCACTTTCTTGCAATTTTCTTTACAGCAATCCAGAAAATAATTTGAAGTGTTCAAATAGCCACCCATTTTCTTTAAGGTTCGAACATTCGATTTTCCAATGTTGTATTATGTAGCTTATGCCTTATTTTAAAATAGTAAAAAGATGAGAGAAATGAATTAGATTTGTTTTAATACTGCCCTTGGCTTCTACTGTCCAGTATACTAACCTATTATTTCCTGCTTCTATTGCGGTATAAACTCTATTGTTAGATGTATTACATTAAATATAAGCAAAATAAAATTATGTAGTAGAATTGTTTTTTATCTTCCATATTTGGTTACCTAGTGACTGGTTTGACATTAGGTCATTACCATCTTACTTAGTCCAAGTCTTTTAAAATAATGTGCAATACATTGATATTAACCTTTTGATTGAGCAGGATACCAGAAATTCAACTTTTGACCAATTTGTCCACTGGTGATTTTTTTTGTAAGTATTATACATTAAAATATGTGTAAAATGGTATATTTTATTATATTAAATTTTTGCTAAAATTTTATGTAGAAGGTGGTAAATTCAAAATTCCTGCTTTTACAATAGACATAAGTTCCACCCTGACATGTTCAGCCATTGTCTGTTGCCAAGGCTGTAAAATGTTTGGTGTTTTATGACATTGTTTAAAGTAAATAGTTCTAATTACCAAAAACATGTTTATTTGTGAATTTATTACAGTTTTAAATATTTTTTAAAAATAATTTACACTATATTTATTAGATATCAAGAAATATAAATTAACTTATCTTGACTTGAAACACTTTATTTTCAAAGATATAATATTATATTAGCAGTGATGGTAAGCATGGCCTGGAGCAATTCTACAAGCTTAGTTTCTACATAAGCAATCTATTTATATTTACAAGTATGAAAATATCACAATTTTGCAATAAATATTCAAAAATTTTAAACTTTTAAAGCATAATGTTTTGACTTGAAACACATTATTTTTAAAAATATAATATATTAGCAGCAATAGTAAGCATAGCCTGAAGCAATTTACAAGCTTAGTTTCTACATAAGCAATCTATTTATATTTATGAGTATGAAAATATCACAATTTTGCAATAAATATTCAAAAATTTTAAACTTTTAAAGCATAATTTATTAGATATAAGAGAAATAAATAAATATTTATTCGGATGTTTAAAAACAATAAGAATTAAGAAATATTTCATTGATTTTATAAACTGAAAATAATCTTTCTAAAAACAATGATGTCCAAACTCTTTGCTTTATTTATGATCTCATTTTTTAATATTTACAAAAACAAAATGTGAACATTTAAATTTTATTTCAGTAGTAAACAAAATATCTATCAAATGAAGTCAAATTTATTATTTTCTGATGAGTAATAATCATTTTATCATAAATTTCATGTTGATGTGTGAGACAAAGAAAAATGTCAAAAAATGCTGAAATGTGAGAGGTGTCACACTACATTGCAAGAAGGTTAAATTCATTGTTTAAATACACATATATTAGCATGATTGTTTTTTAATTGGAATTTTTATCTTTCTAGTAGGTAAGTAAAATTGATTTTTGATAGTTAAAAATATACATGTGTTGTGTTTGCATATATAGGTGTGGGTTTAGTTACTTTATAAGTGAAAACATATTCTTAGTTACCTATTAACTAGTTACATTACATATAAGCTGGATTTGGTGGTGAGAGTGACAAAGGCTAGATTGTAAGCTACCACTTTACAATTCCCATATCCTTACAGGGTTAAGATTTTGTTATTATTATAATTTTAACACTCCTTCAGAGTGCATGCCTTTGGTTAAGTTTGGAACTTCACATTATAAAACCTATTTATGCCTCTTATATCTTTTCCTGACTATACCCCTATTTCTTTCCAATTTCTCGCTTCTCAACTTATGTCTTAGTGAAATGAGACCTATATATGGTTTTTTATTATGATTATTATTATGATGGTTGTATAGTAAGAGACCAACCAGTAATGTCTCTATTGTAGATGGCACATAGTCAAAGCCTGTTAGCCTGCTCCTTTTTCAGGCTTACTGGCTCTATAAGGACTAACTAAACATCAGAGTTCATCATTTTTTATGAATCAGCTCCTAAATCTTGGTTGACTCTAAAGTATCCCAGTAATTTCTTTTACAATTATCTGAATGTACTCTCATCATATGTTAACTGACCTTTTTTTCTTTTTGTGATATTATCCCACTTTCATTTCTAATTCTAATTGAAACTTATTCCTATCTTTTTTCACTTATCAATCAAGCATATCTAATCAATGGTCACCCTGTTCAACCAAAATAAGGTTTCAAACTATGTGCATTGTAGATTCCCTTCACTTACTCCATTTACTTCTACCCAAAATGCATTTGGAGAAGACTGTTTCACAATAGTAAAATGTCTCTTGTATTGCTTATAAAACTTTTGACATTTTCCCTCCAATGGTTTACTTGCATGGGATGTTTTGATGAACACTTAGCTACCTATCTTAAAATTGTGGACATTTACTTTTTTGTATTTATTTCTTCTCTCAACTTTGTTTGCTAGTAGTAAATATGCTTTTAATGTATACTTTTCTGGATCAAATTCAGTACATTTAACTGGGGGTAGATATTTGTCAAATATGGCTTTTACCTTTTCTTAGCTGGCCTATACTATGTTTGGTTGGATGATCCTAGGTTATGGTTACATCATATGTAGGCATATATGCACATATTCTTATGGTACTTGCTTTGAACATCTCTCCTTTGCATCATAATGTTGGCAGTTATATATATATATATATTCCTACTATTATTCTTGCTTTTTTAATATTATATCTGGGAGTGCTCTTTTGGGATTGGCCCAATTCATGTGTCCCAAGTCATAATGCTTGAGGTTCATCATTACATTGGCTTTTTAAACACTAGCATACCTATGCCTTTGAATATGAAGGGACCATCATAGGTATTGTACAATTTATGGAACTGTGGACTTATTTAGTGGTCTGTAATGTGGTCTTCATCATCATACTGTGTGGTTTTCTTTGATTTGGTCATCTTCTTGATTATGGAGGGACTTTAACTACCATAATGATACTTAAGATGATCAAGCTTATTAATTTCATTTGTGGCTTCAGATTTGGTCCTGTCCTTATCTGATGGTTATTAACTACCATAATGAATATTTAAGATGATCAAGCTTATTAATTTCATTTGCGGCTTTAGATTTGGTCCTGTTTTTATCTGATGGTTATCAGTTAATATACCAATGTCATGCCTTAAAAACTTGTGAACTTTATTTCAATGGCAAGTGTGGATGTGGTGATACAATGCTAAATATACATTCAATCCACTCATTACCTGCCTCCATATTTATTTTCAAATGTGATCTGATACTATCCACATTTGCTCTCAATTTTCTTCCATGTTGGTCATTCTTGTCTCCACTTTCATATTATCCATGTTACTAGTCATTTTTGCTTCCATATTGTTTATATTCCACTTCATGCTATTTAATCACCCAATGATGCTATCTTTAAATTTGTCATGCTGTTGACATTTTAAATCCTTCATATCAATTTCATTCTTTGGGTTGTCAAGTGTCTGTTTTATTTCAGAATTGTCTCTCTGAATGTTATCTAAGTTGAGGGACAATTGTTTTATAACTGTGGACAGCTTTGTTTCTATATCTATTTTCAGATGTGATCTGCTACTATCCACATTTGCTGTCAACTTTTCTTCCATGTCAGTCATCCTGTTACTGAATTCTTTTGTCTCCACTTTGCTTCCACATTGTTTATATCTCCCTTCATGCTATTTATATTTCCCTTTGTGCTATTGATATAACTGTTCATCTCATTCAACCTTGCTTCCATAATGCTATTTATCTTGTTTATTTTCACATCAATGATTGCTGCAAACTTTTGAAACATTTGCTTCATTATTGTCATCTCTCCAGTATCCCATGTTGCTTGGCTTTCAGGTATTGGGGCCATTTCTTATTGGGTGCTTTTTATAGTTGAGGTAGCACCTGATCTACAGCCTGTACCTGTATAGGGTGATCAGCCATGGTTGTAGACCCCCCAGTTATTTGGACCTGCAAAAACCCTTCCCCAACAGTCTTGGAATCACTATTTCATCATTACTAATATCTTGTAATTCCTAAATGTGTTCCATATTTCTGTCTGTTAATAATTTACTACTTCATCAAAATTTTTCTCAATAGTTAAGTATAATGTTATTTACCCCTTTTTATGTATATGAATACAGATAAGTCATAGGACCTCATGTTATCTCTTTACCATTTAGTGCATATGATTAACTTCTCATTGCATTTTTTACATTGGTGTGTGTTGGTGTGTATGTTATTTTTAAAGCTTAATCTTTAAACTGTCTGTTTATATGCTTAACTCAATTTTAATTTACTTTTATCAATCAATTATTTATTCATGGTCTCAGTTTATCATCAATTTTCATCCATCAATTCATATACTTAAGCAAATTCATACAGGTTATTAAACTTTAAAAAAATTTTTTTAATATACCAGCTCAATGGCTAGACCTCCTTGGAAACTTATGTTTAGTGCTCCTAAAATCTGAGTGCCAAATATATGTGACAGAATATATGGCTGATTCCCAAAGTTGGCCACACCAAAAATGTTACAGTCTGGGTTTTCCACCAGAAGAGGGGAAACAGATCTAACTATAATTTCACATAGAGTACCAAGATTGTGATGAACTAACTAACCAATGATTATGCCTACCTCCATCCAATTCATACCTCACCCCTCTTTCAGATTCCACATATGCCTCAAAATTCAAATCCAGAGAGAATGTTGCAATCTGTTCTCTTCAGTGATGAATTTAGCTGAGATAGAAATTACAGTATGTCCATATGGGTTTCAAGCAAGTAGGATACTCATTTAATCATATTATTGTATTATAATGTATAAGATTGTGTGCGTGTGCGCATATATATATATATATATATATATATATATATATAAAAAAATAAAAAATATAATATATATATATATATATATATATATATATATATATATATATGGTGAATTGATGAACAGGTGGAGAAATAAATTTGATAAACTAGCAAACATTTAATGAGAATCAAATTAACAATGTTTTTTTTTTACAAATAAGATAAAAATTGAAAATTTATTTTAACACAAAAAAAATAATTATATACATGTGTGTATATTAAGTATGTATCCCTGTCATATTAACAATTAAATATATTCATTACACCAACTCTTCCTATGATAGATATACATGAATAGATAGATCTCATTATATACAAAGTAAATACAAGCAATGAAAAAAAATCATTAATTTAATGTTACATTAATCGTTAAGTTAACTAACTATTTAACAAAAAAGTATATATGAAGACATATTCAATAGCTTCTTAGTTTAGTTCCAGCTGTAGAATTTTTCTCTCCTTGGAAGACCCCTCTCCCCCTTAACTATGTACAAGTTTAATAGAAAAGACCATTCATGCAAGAGTATTCGTCATTCATACTGAATAAACAAATATAAACAATGGTTAGTAAACATAAATAAACAATGTAAACTCTGCCCTGTAGCAGGTGTATGCTTTTTAGTATGGAATAGTAATGAATAAGATCTTACCTTTATTCCATATTGTAGCAAGGATTCTGACAGCAATCATACCCAATATCATGTCACTATATAGGGAGGGTTACCAAAACTTTATTTTAAAAAAAAAATAACATAACAACCTTTTTCCCATGTTTTTTTGACTTTATCTACAATGGACTCTTCAGAGTTATAGAAAATCTCGGTTCCCAAATACAGAAGTGAAAAATATATATAAAAAATTCTACTAACATACACATAAATAAAAAAATATATCACACAAGAAATTAATATTTCTTTATGATAACTAGCCTAAGGTTTGTAAATTATGCTACTAATATCTCTAATGGATATAGTCTATCATTGTTTCAGTCTGACTGCTATGGTAGATGAATATTTCTCAAATTCCTCAACAACATATTTAGAATAATGTTATTTCCATCTATTGTTGTTCTTCTTCTTTCTGTATCCACCTGGACATTTTAGATTAAAGTATTTGATATTTTGATAGATGTTGCACTCTTGAATATGGAACCAGTGCACTTCCGATGGTTAGGGTTGATAGCTGGAGAACATCATTTTTCAGCACATAAACAATAAAAATTTTCTTAACTCAAAGTTTGTTAATAAGAACAAAATTATTCCATCATTAATTTATATAAATACTCTGATGACTTTCTAATTTGCTTTCTTATTCGCATTTGAAGAATAGTTTGGTCTTTTTTTCTTTTTTATAAATATCTATTTAAAATCAACTCTATTACTTTAACCAATGCTTGAGTTTATTAGAATTGTTTTTGTTTAAATATCAATTGCAGTTTCTTGCAATTTGTTTTACAACAATTCAGTAAATAATTTGATATGTTTGAATAAGCCATCCATTTTCTTTAAGATTCGAACATTTGATTTTCCAATGTTGTATTATATAGCTTATGCCTTATTTTAAAATAGGAAAAAGATGACATAAATGAATTAGGTTTGTTTTTATACTGCCCTCGGCTTCCACTGTCCAGTATACTGACATCTTATTTTCTGTTTTTATCGCTGTGTAAACTCTATTATTGCATGTTTTACATTAATTATAGGCAAAATAAAATTACATAGTAGAATTGTTTTTCATCCTCCATGTTTGGTTACCTAGTGACTGGCTTGACATTTGGTCATTACCATGCTTACTTAGTCCAAATAATTTTAAAATAATGTACAATACATTAATGATAAATTTATTGTTTACATACATATATATTAGTATGATTATTTTTTTAATTGAGGTTTTCATCTTTCTAGTAGATAAGTAAAATTGATTTATTTTGATACTTCCTCACTATAGTTAAAAATACATGTTTGTTGTGTCTGTATATACATGTGGATATGGGTTTGGTTACTTTATAAGTGAAAACATATGCTTAGTTGCCTATTAACTAAAGTTACATTACAAAGGAGCTGGATTTGGTGGTGAGTGTGACAAAGGTTAGATTGTAAGCTACCCTTACAATATATATATATATATATATATATATATATTGCTATATATATATATATATATATATATATCATATATATATATATATATATATATAATGATAGAATTTTATAGTTCTGAAGAATATATAGCAATCAAAATCATAAATCTCTACATTCAATATTTTAATGCAATGTCCCACAATATTAACTTTCACTAGATGCATCTTTATCACAAATAGTGATCTCCATTGTTTTCTAGCCTCATAAGCCAAAATCTTATATTAAAAAATGAGTAATTATAATGTGTTTTTATGGAGAAAATATTAATTTATCTTAAATTCAAAATATATAAAAACTTGATTAAAAATTAAATCTTAAATTGAAAAAAGTGGCCAGAGAATATTTCATGAATCATGATTTGCTAAATTTAAAAAGGATGTAAAAAAAAAAATTTAACTAATCACAATATACATTTTAAAATTTAAAAAAAACTTAACACAATGTACATTTTTAAATTTATTTTTGGTGCATTTTATATTTTATTATCAAAATTTATATAATTAATAATAATTAATTATCAAATTTTTTTTATTTTTATAGTATAAAACCATAAAATGTCCATTTTTTTTTTTTTTGCAATGCAAATTTCTTTAATAATGGTTCATGTATTCATTTATTTTACATGAATACAATCAAAAATAAATGACAAATAAATGTTCATTGATTGCTGTAGTTCTGGATTTGTTTATAATAAAGCCATCATTATTTTAAAATGTCTCAGATAAATTACACAATTATTGATTTAAAATTGAGCAAATAAATAATATTTTTAACTTATATTTAGTACCCTTTGATCACTAAAATTAATTACTACATAATGCTCAAAATCATTTTTTCTCAAAATAACTTTCAATTATGATGATTATATTTTATAACTATGATGATGATATTTTTACCCTCTGATAAAATAACATTCATAAAAATTTTAATTCATAAGTTTGATTGAATGAATCACATTTTAAAATTTAATATTAATACATTTGGATATTATATGTAATCATAGTATACTTTTGATTATTATTGTATTGAATAAAATTAAGTCTAGGTCAATGATCTAAATGTTACTTCAATAAACAAATGACATAAAAAGCCGGGCTTAACTTAAAACACACTCTCTCTCTCTCTCTCTCTCTCTATAACTTTAAAACACACTCTCTCTCTATATATATATATATATCACTTTAGATATGTACTGCATTTTGCAGTAGAATAAAATTTCAAAATGTAATACATATTTTAAAAAAATGTTTAATGGAAATCCAAGCAATAACTAATGTTGATTCCAAAGAACAAATTTGTCTTTTGAAAGATATTTGTTTTCAAAAAATAAGAGGCAAATGCATTCTAGAAGAAAACTTATAAAAATGCTTAAAACGTTTTACTATATGAATAATATATATGCATTATAAAAATGCTTAAAAAGTTTTACTATGTGAATTAACATACATATATATGCATGCATCTATGTGCCAAATAAATAATTTTACCAATAATTAAAACCAAATGGATGATTTGGGGATTTATTAAAATATCAATTTGATCCATTTTTTAAAGAAGAATAAAAGAATACTTGTTACTCAATATCAGTTAAAATGTGAATATTGTTATAATCTATTTATTTTAATATACTTTGAATGTTTTAAAAGAAACAAAAAAACTCTAGGGATTATTGTATCTTTGAAAATATAATTTCATGGATTTTTTCCACATGAATTTAATAAAGAAACTCTAACATAAATAAAATTTATATATGTGGACTTTGGTTAATAGTTCTTTGGTTAATAGTTATTAACCAAGTAGCAGGTGGTATATCTTATTTATTTCATCTTTATTTATATTATTGTTTTATGTTTTATAGTTATGTAATGTATATATGTGTGTGAGTGGATATAGAAACAAAAAAACTCTTGGGATTATTGTATCTTTGAAAATATAATTTCATGAATTTTTTCCACATGAATTTAATAAAGAAACTCTAACATAAATAAAATTTATATATGTGGACTTTGGTTAATAGTTATTAACCAAGTAGCAGGTGGTATATCTTATTTATTTCATCTTTATTTATATTATTGTTTTATGTTTTATAGTTATGTAATGTATATATGTGTGTGAGTGGATATAGAAACAAAAAAACTCTTGGGATTATTGTATCTTTGAAAATATAATTTCATGGATTTTTTCCACATGAATTTAATAAAGAAACTGTAACATAAATAAAATTTATATATGTGGACTTTGGTTAATAGTTATTAACCAAGTAGCAGGTGGTATATCTTATTTATTTCATCTTTATTTATATTATTGTTTTATGTTTTATAGTTATGTAATGTATATGTGTGTGTGTGTGGGTGGATATAGAAACAAAAAAACTCTTGGGATTATTGTATCTTTGAAAATATAATTTCATGGATTTTTTCCACATGAATTTAATAAAGAAACTCTAACATAAATAAAATTTATATATGTGGACTTTGGTTAATATTTATTAACCAAGTAGCAGATGGTATATCTTATTTCATCTTTATTTATATTATTGTTTTATAGTTATTTAATGTATATATGTGTGTGGGCGGATATATATAAATAATCAGAAAGAAAAGTTTAATAACTCTAAATTAGAATTTAAATTGTTATTATAAGATTTTATTCAGTAACTTATCATTCATTTACAGATGATCATAGGTAACAAGTTTGTAAAAAAAAACAATTATAATAAATTGATTATATTATTGGTGATATAAATGATCAGTAAGTAAATTAAAGAGATTAGCATTTTCTTTTGTATATTTAACACATATATATATATATTATCCATTGAAAATAACAAATCAATATTTTCTTTGTGGTTAAAGTGGATAATGTCATAGCATTGCACCATAGTTAAAAGAAGTTTTACATTTTATAGTAAATTGATTCAAGCTATTAAACATATAAATCAGTATCTTATTTATTTTGTAAATAAAATTATTGTTTTATTTATTAAATTTTGAGTCAATAGACTTATTTGATTAGGTAGGTATATAATATAATAATTATTATTATTTTATTTCGCCATTACTTTGTAATAAGTAATATGCTGATGCGATGCGGTGAAACTTTTCTATATAATAATTTATGTAGGCTTAGCGCTTGATAATCTAAAGAGGCTATGATTATGGAGTAACAAAACTCTGAAAGCACTAAGCCTACATGAATTATTATATAGAAAAGTTTCACTACAATGCATCAGCATACTATTAATAATAATAATTGAAAGTTTCTATGCAATTATAGATATTTAAAGTTTAATCAGTAAAACAATATAGATTTTACACTTAATTAAAATTCAGTCATTGTCAACGGTGAACCTAATGTTTCATAAACATCAATTGGTATTGTTCAAATATAAGAGATACATTTTTATATGTAATTATCAATATTAAATAATTTTACTCATCTTTCAACACTATTATAAATTTTAATATATAATAACAAAAGGATTATTTCATGAATTAATCAGATATAAATTATTAACTAATGTATCTGTTATAAATTTTCAAATGTATTATTTTTATTTTGTATATTACTATTTTGGTGTTCAGTCGGGTTGATAATTATTTAATAAATAACATTATTAATAAACTTTAACTTTATTCAATCTAGATTTTAGCTTACTTTATTAATAGAGCTTAAACAAAATTATTGTTTAAATTTATTCCATTACAGATTTGGCTTAATCAGTTTGTGTGGCTCTGTCAATTTCAGTTAGCCCACTTACATAACTATAAATTTAATGTACCCAAAAGATTTGAGGATCTAGATGTAAACAGTTCCCTTTATACCATTACAATATATATATATATAATCAAAATTATTCAAAATTCATAACTCAACCAGAATAGTCAAAGAAAATAAACTCTAAAACACAACCGATGATTTCACTGCTACAAGCAGACTTCTCAGGTGTAGACTATGTAGTCCTTTACATGCATTGGTTGTGTTTTGGAGCTTATTTTTATTGACTAGTAATTTTGATTATTTTTATTGATGAGTTTAGCTTAGGCTTTTAATGTGTGTCTATATATATATATAAAAAGAAAGTTACTGTTAACACTAACTGAAATAATTATAGAAAATATACAAACCATTATACAATTACAAATATCCAGTAACGCCCTCTGTTTAAAGATCTATATCTCAATAATAGATCTTTAAACAGCGGGCGTTACTGGATATTTGTAATTGTATAATGGTTTGTATATTTTATATATATATATATGTGTGTGTATTTCTTTTCGTAGTTATTATGATGAAAATCTTCATTAATGAATTCAAGAACAGTGGATGAAAATTACAAAAAGTACATTAATTATATTTTAATTCTATAATCAACATATAATATTGCTTACTGTATAATAAATAAACTCTGTAATATACTAAGTATAGGGGATTTGAACTCAGATTTTCAAGCACTCTTTAACTATCAACACTATCTCATACAACTGAAACACATAACCATACATATGTAGAAAAGATAAATAATCAACAATATAAGTATTTCATGCTAAATCAGCACTCATCAGTCAGTCCAGATTATCATCTCCCACACATATATGTAATCAGTGCTCAGTTATATTAAGATAGCAAATCTTCATACTCTAATGGACAGGCTTCAATCTACTCCAACCTCCAACTTTTCAGCCATCCATATCATTAAAAATCTGCTGGTGAAAACCCAAATCCCATGCTGATGCCAATATTATTGCCATACCCATGTTAACCTCAAGTCACTCTAACCCCTTGTGTATCAGACCTTATCCATTTAAATACATAGAAGAGGAATGGGCAAGATACAAGCTTGATGTGTAAATATTTGCAAAGCAGGCACTCTTCACAAACCTGGGAGCTTAATTGTAAGTAAGTATAGGGGACCTGAATTCAGATTTTCAAGCACCCATTAACTATACACACTATTTCATACAACTGATACACATGACCATATACATGTAGAAAAGATAAATAATCACCAATATACATATTTCATGCTAAACTAGCACTCATCAGTTGATCCAGATTATCATCTCTCACACATCTATATATTGGCATCAGCACAGGATTTCATTTTCATCATCAGATTTTTAATGATATGGATGGTTGAAAAGTTGGAGGTTGAAATATGTTGATGCCTGTCCATTAAAGTATGAAGATTTGCTATCTTAATATAACTGAGCACTGATTATGTATGTGTGGGAGATGATAATCTGAACCAACTGATGAGTGCTGGTTTAGCATGAAATACATATATTGGTGATTATTTATCTTTTCTACATGAGTATGGTCATGCATATCAGTTGTATGAGATAGTGTGGATAATTGAAGGGTGCTTGAAAATTTGACTTCAAATCCCCTATACTTACAAATAAGTTCTCAGGTTTGTGAAGAGTGCCTGGCTTTCAAATATTTCTGTAATATATTGCACATTTTTTGTATAAGTGCTGCCATTTTATTTTTGGATGATGTATCACTATCCTATGATGTCATTAATCTTACAAAATGGTCACCATTTTTTTTTTAAAAAAGTTCCAAAATTTTTTTAAATATCATTATAGAAAATAATCAATTAAAATAGTAGATATAAATTGATGATCATCATTATAGTGAATATTTGCATAAATGTCCCTCTCTAATAAAGATAAATGTGTAAATCCATATCCATCTGCTTCTTAAAATCTTATTTGAATAGTTAATTAAAACAACTATAAGGCCAAATCAAATCAATCTATAATATAGACTGACATTGATACTAGAGGATATTTCAATCATGTATAGTTTTTAGTGTTAACATATATAGATATGTGTATTGTAACCTAAAAAGTGGGGAAATGAAGATTAAACAATTTGGTTTGTTGATAGCTTCCTATAAATACAATTATGAATTAAGAGACTCTTATGTATGGAACATGGACTAGAATCAGTGATGGTTACAACTGTAGCTGTATTGCAGACTCCATGATATAGGAGTCTGCAATAGATTTAATTTCCTGACAATCAGCTGAGGCCTTCTGATGACAGTTCTTTACCAAATGAAAGGCAAATAGTGGCTTCATTTCAAAGGAGAACAAACAATCTACAAAAGTGATCATGAAGATGGATCTCTAAATCTGCTGGAATTCATAAAGTATGAATTCTTGTGTTTATCTAATGTGAACTTTTTCAAATTTGCAATTAGTAACTGAAAATAAGAACTGTTATCTAAACCTAAAAAAGGAAAATATTAATAATAATTTTTTATGTATATGCTTAATTAATCGTTTCCATTTCTGTTTTTTTTTTTTTTGTTACGTGTTAATTAAAATGTATTAAATTTAAGTTGGGTGTAGATGGCTGCATAGATTCATTAATGTTTATGTTAGTTATTTCTTAAAATTTTCATATGTGTAAAATATTATATATCAGTAAATATGATACCTCATGTTCAGTGTCCAAATGTATTTATTCATATATCTTTTAAGTTATTGTTGTCAATGTGGCACCTTATGATGAGTGCCATTGGTTTTACTTTATTGTAAATTTCTCTCTGCAATTCCATAAATAACTTTATATTTAAAATCATTTATGTTTATTTAAAAGGGGTTTGATTTCAAAATATTTGTTTCATAGTTAGTTTGATGCTAGTGGAGGGATATATGGGTGTTTATATTAATGTAATGCTAAGCATGTTAGCATACAAGGCAAAACCCAATTGAATGCATGACCCAAAGATGTAGTCATTGTGTTGCAATGGATGCAGAGGTATTTCCGGCAACATTGACCCCTTTAGCTCTATGGATAGGAACTATAAGTCAGCATGTTCTCCCCCATATGTAGCATTTCTCTTAAATATTATAGACAGACACACATTCCTGCACTGGTTGAGGATCAAGTCCTTCAAATAATATGCTGCAATGCACATTCCTGACAGTGTGGTTTTATGTTAGCATCTTCATACTGTATTGGTTGTGTCTGTATATTTGGAAGCAGGCATTGGATTGGCTATAAACATTTAGTCAGAGGTTAAATGATTGTTTCTGAAAAGTTTTCTCAACATTCTAAAGTAAAAATATTATTAAAATGTCAATCTGTGTGGACTGTCTTAAATAATAATTTAAAATTAAAATTAATAATAAAATCTAAATTTGTTCCTCAAATTTATATACATGCATCAATAAATGTTTTTGTGTGTTATTATTGGGAGTAGCTTATTTTTTTATTTTAAATCTTTCTTTATTGAAATGTTATAAATAAAAAATAATATATATTAAATCTCTGCATCTCCTTAAGCTAGTGGCATGGGCTAACGGTCAATATAAAATAAAATTTGGATCTTAGAAGTATGTATCTGCCTACTATATATTCCTTCAAATGGCTGGTGGCACCCTGTATGGCAGATATGGTAAGATCAAACTTTCCCTGACTGTTATATAAAATACTTTTAAAATCTGAATTATCTCCATCAAAATATATTCTTTAAGTATATAAGTTATTGGCACCAACAAAAAAACATCTTATACCAATCTTCATCTAAAATATCTTCAATATTTGTCATATAAGAATGTCAAAGAAAACATTAATTCAAATATTCTACTCTGGCAGAGTAAAAATATAATGCAGAGTACTTTTCTAATAGTACACCGAGTATTTAAAGTTTCTTTTGTTACAACTATAATGTAATTTAAATGAATGATTTATTCAATAATATGAATATAATAACAATAATGGCAATCTTAGGGCTCTAAATATCTATCAGGAACTCTACTTCTATCATTTGTTACCAAATAAATGACTAATATCCTGGGAGACTATTGGAGGCATATACTTTTCTTATAAGAAAATGCTTCCCAATATTTGTCACAACAGAAATAATTACACAAAGAAAATATTTAATTTGCCAAATAATTGCATAATAAAATATACTAAATTCAGAATAATCATAGCCATTTATCTAGGATATCACTCAAAAATAATAGAAAGAAAATGGTACATTTTATGTCTTTCAATTATCCCATGGACAACAGAAAATAAATTACTAAATGTAGTTATCATATCTTTAAATTAAAAAGAAATAATTAAAAATGAGTGCAGTCTAAAATAGTCTGAATAAACTTTAACAAAGATTTTACATTAATCTTAATTTATCTTACAAATATTCAATCATTATTTCTCTTGTATGCACTTCCAATCTTTGGAAATGAAGAGTTTTTGTAAAAGACTTTTATTGAAAATATCAAGATTTGGAACTGCAAAATTTGGTTAACTGTTACCCAGATTTCTAATAGAAAACAGAATTGTGAACATTATGAACTTGGTAAATAGTAAACTTAATGAATTAGATGAACTTATAAAACTTAGTGAACCTAAAACAAATGACATATAGAAAACAGAAACTAAAGATTTTTAAAATAATAACAATCAGATTTATTACTAATTAAGTATAAAAATAATATGTACAATTTTTATTTACATGAAATTTGGAATCACTTGCCAACATAGGCTGTTATAAATAATTGAAATCGATTGGTACATAAACGTATTCAGAACTTTATTAACAGATTTACTAAAGTTTAAATACATCTCTTTTGGTTGGTTATACATCAAATATTCCCAAATGGGAATATTGATTTAACAATAAAATTTAATTTGTATTTTAATTTAGCTCATGAACAATTTCTATTAAAAATTTGAACTAAGTAATAACAAAACTATAGCTTATGTTAAACTGAGCAATAACTTAATTTAAAATAAACACTTTTGTCAAGTAACTTTTGATATAGCCTTAGAAGGCAGATTAGCCTACAATTAGTCTAGATTAAAATTGTCTAAGTTTAAATAAATAATAAACTAATATAATATTGATTAAGTATGGAATCTAGGCAACTAAATTAATATTGCATAATACAGTAATTGGGTTTGAATAAGCATACTGGTAGAATATCAATAATTATAAGATTTAGACAAATTAACTAAGATTGCTTAACACTGTTTTAAAATTTCTAAATAAATTATTGAATAAAAATGTGAACCATTTACCAGAAGTCATGCACATAAATCATACCAAATTACCATCCACATAATAATAACAATAATATTCAAATGTTAAATGACTTAAAAATCCATCAGTGAGATGATCCAAGTGGGTATACAGCTAACATAAGGTGTATGTATTATCTAAATGTCAAGTGCTAAATATTAAATGTTTAAAAGGTATAAATATATTGTTGGTTTACTTGTGCCTGGCCAAACAACACAGCAACACAATACAGACATTGTTATGCTACACAAAGCACTATACATAGTGCAAGCTGAAGAACTAACTCTTCATAAACTTACTAATCATTGTCATGTCATTTCTAATACAAAGATAGCTTCACCTATTGTGGTGTAAAATATAAAAGTTCATCATGAGTGATAGGCAAAACATAGGCTCTGCAGAGCAAGAAAATATCAATAAGAATGGTGGCTTCCAAATGCCTATATCTAAGGCAAAAGAGGATGCCTGGACTTTGTCACAGCACATCATGAAAATGTGAAAATACTAAATATATATGATCCTCTCAAGGGATCTAGGTATCTTTAATAATAATGAGGAGTGATAACTATTATGAAAATACAAAGGACTATCAGCTCATGGAATAAACATAAACCATGAGGAGAGCTTCTTGATCCTGTAAGGCATAATAAATCATTATAAAATAGGCCTAATTTTCTAAGGCACACACTTCATACCAAAACTATGGCAAGATAACAACTTAACATTAATAAAATGACTAAATTAATATATGCATAAAATTATCAAAACAATAAGCAATCTCTTAAACCAACAGTAGTGGTTAGTCAAACAATTATTAATTATTTAAAAATAAGAGCATAATAAAATTTTGGCAATAGATAACAAAATACATGCATATACATAATGTGTAATATAAAATTTAAATAAATAAAGTGGACGTAATGCAAAATAAAGTAAAGTAATATGAAGCAGATAAATATACAATTAAATTGGTATATAATAGTAAGCTATTATATTATCATAATAATTATAAATAGACTAGACCTTTGATAAATTTATATTTGACTGTTTTACCAATTATGAATGAAATATTAATAAATCTTGTAGAGAAAATAATGTAAGAGGTAAATATCTCCAATAGAAAAACTATTGTTAAATTTAAATTAACCAGCAAATAATAGAATATATAAATTTTTATCTGAGAATGTGTCTAAATTCCAACACATTCTAATAAGAGCACATTTAAAATGATAATAATAATCATAAAATTATCTTGACATATTAGAGAACAAATAGTGATATCATAATACCATTAAAATAAATACATAAACAAACACAAAAAAATATTGGATATATATATTTTTTATAAAACACTTTAGTTCATCATTGGAAAATTTTTCATTGAGAGTGGTCTGCTGAGAGTGCAAGGTCCTTTTCCAGCAGGTTGTCCACATAGGGAAACATCCGTACCAAAGAAGAATAAGCATTTTTTTAAAACCACAAATGTAACTACAGATAAGCATAATAATAAGCATTTTAAAAGTTCTTAATCCTAAATTATATCTAAATATTAAATTTATTTATATTTGAAGAAATTGGCCAATATAACAGCTAGCTAGAAAAATATCCATTCAATGATGTTGGGTAAAGGATTGTTTGTTTTATAGAAATTTTTTCGGATCCGTGGTTCCAGTGGAATTAGTAAAATATTTATAACTTCTCTTTTTTAAAAAAATAAAATAAAATAAAACAAGCACACACAACAGCAAATTTAATTTAGCAAAATAATACTAAAAGATCATTTTCAGGTGTTGGTTTCCTTTAAGTAAAATTAACAATACTTTCTTTAAAAGCATTTTTTAAAAAAAAAAAATTAAATAGTCCACAGATAACACAATGCATATCAGATGTCCTTGTGATTTATTACCGCAAACTATTTTAAATGGCCAAATATATTTTAAAGGTATCTTCTTTTCATCCTTATATAACATTTTTATAATTAAAATTAGGAGAGAATGAAGCATATAAAATTATTTATATTTTCTAAAATTCAAAAAAGTTAGTCAATTCCAGGTTTTTCTTGCGAATATTTTATTTAATAGCACAAACTTGGAGACAGCAAATATAATTAAATAGTAGTTCCGCCTATGCTAAAGACAACAAGTTATTTTTTTATAACTGGATAATTAATTTGCAAGAGGTAAGCATGGTATTATATCCATTATAAATTAATATGACATATAATTATTTCAAGCAGTTCATATAGTAAAAGTGGTCAGCATAGCAGTTTATTTATATTTTAAAATTTAAATATTCTAAGTTCCTTTGCTTTAAATTTAAGTGTTCTTTTTTTAAAATAATAATGGATAATAATCAAATGAATTCATAATGTTCAGCATAAGTTTATGAATTATCATTTTAAAACATATTACCTAGTTTATTTTGAAGTTATAATTAAGTAAAAATAAAGTAAATTTTTTTTTTATGACTAAATTATTTTTCTGTGATATTTTTATTAGTAGTTTAAAATAGAATGTTCTAATAAAATTGCAGTAAAGAATAAAGGAGACATGCCTTAAATTTGTTAGCACAACATTGTAGGTTTTAAACTAATAAAATTAATACTTTAACTTTGATTAAAGTAAAAGAAAAAATATATATATTACTATTCTTGGTGTCATACTGAAGTTTGTACAGAGCAGCAATAAAGTGGATGGTAAATGAGCCAGATCAGTCAGTCAGTTTGATGGGGTGAGAGTGAGTGACTGAATGATGATCTGATCATTTTATAACAGTTTAACCATCACTCAAATCTTAATTGCCATCCACCCAAAAGAGACATCAAAAGGTTAATTAATTTCCAGTTATTAACTAAGAATCATTACTTCATATTAACCTAGATTATTTTTAAATAACCATGTGTTTTAATATTCTTGAGGTAAAGAAGAGGTTATTAATTACCAAACTTAAATAATAAATAAGATAATTTAAATAACTATTATACTTTTTCTTAAATAAAATAACCTTTTTTTTTTTCCCTTTTGTTTATTAAAGATCTTTTAAATATTAAAGTTAACCCTTTATTTTGCACGTTTAATAAAATATTTTATATTAAAATTTTAACTCTTAAAATTAATATCTTGGCAATTAAAACCAAATAATTGTCAAACACATGTAAGCACAAACATTTACTCACACATGCAAACAGGAACTTAAACATTTCTTTAATTTAAAGCTACTTTATCAACTAATTTGAGGCTGATTTAAATAACTAAATCTATTATTTAACTACATAGACTAATTTTATCCTAATTTTACAGTCTTTATAAACTTTATTGATTGAAATAACTATCTTAAACAACTAGTTAGAAATTAAAATATTAACGGATTTCTTAAAGCAAAATACTATTATTTAAATTCAATTTAACAAGCATTGTTTTAAAAGATACTTTTTTTAACAAATAACTTTATCAAAAGAAGTCTTAATTTAAATAATTAATTTACTCACTATTATTTACTCCTACAACTTTTAGAACAACTTTTAGCTACATTTTAACTTCATACAAGTACGTGTCTTACTGTAATGAAAGCTATCTTAACAAAAAATTTTAAATAATTAGAATCATTAATTATTTATACAGATAAGAAACATAATAATGGCATGTATTTTGCATTCAGGTTGATGAAGTAATCTGCATACAATAAAACTCTTATCTCTTACTTTAAATTATTTGTTTACCTTTTTTTTTAAATATTAACAAACATTGCAAATTACTGCATTATAAAATGTACAAGAAACAATGTGCAAAGCACAGGGTTACAGTATACATACATAATTTTATTGATATGAAACCAAATTGATTCATGGAATTGCAACAAACTTATAAAGTTATAATTACTGTTTTTATATATGATTTTACATATTTGTAATTGATATATACATATTCAAATTTTTGGGTTTTCATCAGTGTATCATCACAATCATCCATCAATACAGAATCCTTCACTCACTAAGCATGTATTTCATGAACAATCTTGACTCTTCAGGTGAGCAAGAAGTATTAAACATCTGGATCTCTATATATATGTTGACAATTCAATAACTTTTCACAACACCATTTTAATGTGAGGTCAGAACTAATTTTTATCTGCTTTAAACACTTTGTGGAAGATTTTAAAAATCATTGCATTTTAGATGTAATGTTTTTTTTTGGTGTTTAACAGTACATCTCTCCACCATACTGCAACTATTCACTAGCAGGGAGTTTAGTTCACTGTCTCTCACTATGTATGCACTCACGTGCAATCTTTGTTTTTTCATATGGACTAAAGGTATCATATATTTGAATTTCTAAGCCTATATCACCTCTAGGTTTTCAAAATACATATATCAAATCTAAAATTATCTCAGGGTTTAAAATATTTAGGTGTCATAAATAAGACTCTTAAAATTTTATTATTCAATTATAAATCTTTATCATCAATATGGGTAAATAGTAAAGGAGATTTTACTGTATCTAAATCATATCTTAATACTGCTAAGTATTAATAGTTAAATTATATATATTTAGCATTAGATATGAATATCAAAAACATTATTTCTCAAAGTCTGTGTGCCTTTAAATAAGATAATATGATAATATCATGTGACCTTTAAATTACCATTAGATGATAAATGCAAAATTATGAATGATGAAAGTTACATAATTTAGTCATATAAAATCAGTTTATTTACAAACAAAAATAATATATATATATATAGAATTATAGTAATAATAAATTAAGTTTTTATTACATTTTATATCTAAAGATTTCCATCTACTTTTGAATATAGAAGATTTATCCCAATTTATAATGTTCTAAAACAAGATACATTTGTAATAAATAATCTATTTATATAGTGCTTGACTACATGTGTAATATAGAGAAGAAAATAAACCTTTGGTCATGTGCTTTTATAACTTGATATGCACTTACCCATAAGCATCAGTGTAAAAAGCATAAGTAGACCACTTATGCTTAGAACTTATTATTAGATAAGCCAACTTTTGTTCACCATGCTGAAATCAAGGCTTTAATCTATTGTGTGCCTGATATATAAACTTAACAATTGAATTGTACAAACTTATTTATAAAAACTCATTTCTAACTACCTGCAATTAAATATAAATATTAAATTTTGAATTTATTGTAATAAGTAATCTACTTATATAGCATTTAACTACATATTGAAGTGGATAATCTGAAGGTCAGATTACATTTCACAAGTATTAACACCCATAATACCATTCCACAGGGTTCAAAGTCTATCTTTCTGTGCATCTACATGTACTCACTATTTACACATGATTTTTTTTTATTTCAATATTAATCACATTTTGCTAGAAATAAGTTCAATAAAGAAAGCAAATTAAGACTCTTAGAGATGCAGCGAGGGATAGATTTAATCAAACCATATAAAACATATACACATACTTTTACTGTATTGATAAGATGTATATAAATTCACTATGAGATATCATGTATTAAAAATTTTGTATATTTTTAATAATGGTGGCACGAGGTAGGGTGATCGGTTTAGAAAATTCTAGAAGCAGTACTATGAAGTTTAGAAAAGGAAATCAATTACTGCTACTAAGATAAATCAAAATTGCTATTAATAAAAGTATATGTTCTATTAACAGAAAATTAATCTATTGAAAAGATCTTTTCACAAATATTGAAACAGAATTTAAAACAATTGTTCAGGAATTTTATAGACCGATCGCATATCTTAAATTATTTACAAACAAAGGGGGGTCTGGTGGAAAAACATCCATTGTATGAAAATTACACAACACCTCAAGCTACATTCACTATGTGCATTCCAAATATCCAAGGATCAGATAAAGAGAGCTAAAATTTGATTAGAGAGACATTTCTTTTAAGAGATGATTAACTTGCTTTACATCGCTGTTCACCTTAATTATGAAAGAGGAATAAAACCATTGTGCCTTCCTTTTTGGCTGTTCCCAAATCTCTCTTTACTGAAATACCCTTGGAACTTAAAATGAAACTATGAACTATTTGACTGTGCCCTAAACATGATCCAGAAATTATGCTACTTGCACTTAAACTTCGAACCACAGCAAGAATTATAAAATGTCTGCCAAAAAAGAGGGATCAAGAAAGTATTACGAAGGTAATAATGCCACCTCTTCCTTATTGTCTATATCTATTGCATATTAGCTATAATTAAAACCAAATGGAAACATAATGTAAATTCTCATAAAATTAACTTACTTATGTAACAATATTTAATCCACTTTCTACGTGATTCTTTATAAATCTAATCACTTAATTTTCTATTAGCCTCAAAAAAATTCTTATTCTAAATTGGTGCAGCAATGATTGTCTATTTCTAATGTATATATTTGTTTTGTCATATAATATGCCATTAATTTCTACCTCAACTCTGGAAATGTGTTTAAATTTAGCTAAACTTCCTGTCATTAAAAGGTAGCATCCTTTAATTAATTAAATTGTTTACTACAAAAGTCGTACATTTGCCAGGTTGGAAAGATTTTAAATGTTTCTTTTCTTATTATATTATTATTGCGAAATTGACAGAGGGATGGAATATTTCCCATCTTCAATGCCTATATAATTTTATATCTTTCATATTTCATTTCTATATTTAACTATCATCTAAATTAATAATTATATATTGGGTAATGATTCTCCAAAGAGTATAAGCCATGTAAATAGGTAGATTAATACCGTTAACATAATGATTACTTGGTTGCAAATCCAAAACAATGTTGAATTTAATTTAGATAGCATGGGGGGTAGGGGAGGTCAAGTTCCTGTTTTAAATGTACTATGAAAAGAAAACAAAGATACTAAAGCGGTGAAATAATTCTGATATTTCATAATATGCGTTGTAATATTATTTATCCTTAAATAAGTCGGTTTAAGTAATTTGATCATAATATCAAAAAGAGAAAATTAATATATTATAGGTTAACTATGAGTAACATAAATATTTATTATATTTTATCCAAACATTGCTAGGGGCGGTCTATCTCATAAACTGTGTGCTACTCATCAAAAATGCATGTCGGCAAAGACCTGAGCAATTTAATCTTAGTTTCCAGTCCATGATGGGGAAATAAACCCTGGGCAACATACCTGCAATAATGGGATTTTGCACAATCAGGGCAAACCTATTCAGGCTAGAGACAGATCTCCAAAAAGTTGGAGCTTAGCAAGCCGGATTCCTATTATGCAAAATAAAATTGTATTTCTTTCGACCGTCCACTAAGCACACAATTATATCCAGTAAATGAAATCCATAATAAAACAGCCTGTACATTAGCACTGCCATTACCATATCTTATTTTTTCTTAAGTAATTATGCCTATAAAATTCCTCAACTAGACATCGTGATCACCTTAAGCTGAATGAAATATATATATTTTGCATATTATTTTTAAATTTATAAATCTAGGCATTAGTATCCACTTTGGATATTTTTCAATGATCAGATTTTACCCCCCTCCCATTTCCTACATTCTACATGAAATCTAAAAGCTTTGTTGATGTGTGGTATCATGACACAATAAAACTAGTTGCGCAAATAAAAGACCAGTAATCTATTCTTATGTTAAATGATTGTTGACAAAATTATGTATATCGCGTATAACTTTAGGCTGATGGTAAATAATTTATAATTCAAGTATACCACTATAATACATTTTACTCCTTTAACACAATAATAAAACAAAAAAAAATTATTGGCATATAATTAAAACCGCACTAAAAATAACTATCTAATTAAAATGTTTGTTCCGATATATCTATTGATCCGCATAAATATAATTAGTTGTAATGTGAGGCTAATATTTATTTATTCAAATGTAATATATATATTAACACATAATATTTTCATTATTAAACAATAAGTCTTACTTTCGAGTCATTGTCTATACAGTTGATTATGTACCCATACATATATACCTATATACATTAAGATTATACTTACGCTTAAGATATAAACAATTTATTAAAGGTATAAAAAAGATATAAATATATGGCCAGCTACCTCATTAGAGTCACTTTGTTATCTCCACTGAGCTGCCGGCCGAAAATAATGAAATATGTTCTGTATGATAGGTATTGCTAATCGTAGGTGGAGAGGCATGGGTTTGAACCTGTAGGGCAGAATTAGAGTGTGTCTCTGACTTATAGATTTTGTACATGATCTGACTTGAGCTACTCAGGTTGGGATTCCAGGTTTGATTGTATGATTATGCGAACTGACCGATAAAATATGTATTACGGGGGAATAGGAATAAACCTTCGATCATGTGCTTTTACAAATTTGCATGCACTCACTCATAAGCTTCTGTTTAAAATGCATAAGTGGACCATTTATACTTAGAAGTTATTTCTAATCACAGGTGGTTAAAAATGAGATGATTTTGTACAATTCATTTATCAAGTTATATACCAGGCACACAATAAGTTAAAGCCCTGATTTCAGCACAATGACTAAACATTGACTTATATAATGATAAGCTCTAAGCATAAGTAGTCCACTTATGCTTTTTAAACTGATGGTACCAGTGAGTGCATGCAATTTTGTAAAAGTGCATGACTGAAGGATTATTTCCTTCTCTATATTAAAATATATTTGTTTTGAGATGTGTTGTAAAATGAAAAATCATTGAAGAAGGTTGTTGAGCAAGTATTAAATAAAACTCAAATACTAACTAATTATTAAGTCACTAATGTGAAACAATGTTTGATTTGATCTTTATTATTGTACAGGCAGTCTCTAAAAATGGGTATCTCTAATATATAATTTTTATTCATTTTTCCAAAGATAATAAAATATTTACACTCTATACTCAGACCATATAAATATACATGACATAAAAATTAACCTGATTTCTACAGTTTAGACATATAAATCATCAGGAGGCTTTCCTTCCACTAGATAATAATACATATTATTATAAATATTCATGGTCATGGTCATTAAAGCACACTTAACTTAGATGCATGTAGTGTTACAAAAGATATGCCTAACCAAGCTATTATATATGAATAAATATAACACAAATTGTTAAAAGCTTCTCTCTACTAAACAACAATATTATTTTATATATAAAATCTCATGGCCATGAACATAAAATTAAGTTTGCAAAATATTGTTAATACAACTTTTAACATACTTATAGCTACAAAATTTAAGAGTAACTCACATTTAAAATATTTTCAAATAACATAAGATGGTAATGATAAATATAGCTTTCACACATTACCATTCAGATATCTCATAACAAAGAGATTAAAATTTTATTTTAAAAAATCATAAAACATAATATATATATAACAATTATATTAAAAAACTATAAAACATAATATATATATAACAATTATATCTTCAACTATTAATTATAATAATAATAATCAATTTTAAACACAACCCCCTCCTCTCCAACACAAGTAAGATACATACCTAAGTCATCAATATTAAAATTATAATTATGTAATTAAAATCATACAACCTGTTCAATCTGCTTTCCTTTTGTAAAAACTATTATTTTATAGAATACAAGGATATATATATATATTACCTAAAATTCCTTAAAATTCCTAAGATTTTGCAAAAATATATTTCAGAAAATTTATCAAAGTGAAGATTTTTTAAAACATTTTGAAGAATTAATTTAAATCTTTTGGTCCTTATAGAGCAGAAATCACAAAGAACAATGCAAGATTATCTTTTCAAGTCAGGAAAATGAAGTCAGAAGTTTTTATCCTTTGAATGAATCCATTACTGTAATAAATTTTAAATATTGAGTAAAATGAAAAAAAAATTTTTCTATCTCTAAATGAGTCTTAGTAGATAATTAGTACTTTTTAAATAATTTTTTCCTGAAAGTAAATTCACAAATATTGACACTTTCTTTAAAAAAATATTTAAAGAAATTACATTAATTTGAAAAAACTTGGTTTAAAAAAACAACAAATTATTCAGTATCCAGATATCTATACCCCAACTATTTCCTTAAGATTTACTTGGCAGGTAAGTAATAGAACTGTTAGCAATTCCTGGAGTAGTTTAAAAAATATCCATTAAAAAAAAGTTCAAATTCCATTTGTTTGTGTGTTTAAGCTTGTGCAGATATTTTAGTTATTCATTTGGACATCATGAGAAATGCATTTCCCAGATGGAAAAAATGATTTATAAAGATCTACTCCTCCATGCTCAAAATAACAAAAACTAGTATGGCTAAGTTTAAATATTGATTCTGTGCAATTCAATCAGCAGATGGCTAGCAATAAAAGAAAGTTCTCTGGTATATGTATATTTATAGTTTTTTACCATGTGACTGATTTCATCATCATCTTCACTTAAATTTTTTAATTCTTTTAGTAATTTAAGTGAAAATTTTCTATAGTAACTATAAAGACGTATTCTTGCAGACAACTATACAAATTTTTGAAAAAATTATACCACCAAATATAATAAAATTATTTTAAAGTTACAGATAACATTTTAAAACATATTTGAATAAAATATTTTATACTTCAATAAAATTAAATATACCAATTATAATATCAACTAAATATTTAACTTATAAATAGCAAAACAAATCATTTTCTTTATTTATCATTTTCACAATAATTGATATTTTATTTTAGATTTAAAATAACTTTATTCAAAACTTTTAGAATAGTATCCCCTTAAACAATACATCAGAGAAATATAAACATTCATGCACACACCTTCACATTTAAATATAATAAAAGTTTTTGTCACTATTGAAAATTGTTTAACTATTATATATACACTAGTATAATTACTACTTTTATTAATCCTATTTTAAATTTATTTAAACGCACATTTTTACATGCATTTTCTTGAGATTAAAGCCTTAGTAAATATTAATCCTATTTTAATAAATTTATTCACATATTTACAATTTTATGTATTGTCCCTTGAAAAATTCATCTTTGTGTGTGTGTATTGTTAAAATTTAATAGGATACAATATTTTTTTAAAATTGTTATAGAAATCTTAAAAGCTAAAAAATACAAGGTGACATCTTGAATTTATAAAATTTTATTTTATGTTGTAAACTTAAATAATAATTTCTTTATAATAAGCCTATAAAGAAGTTATGTTTATTATTATTATTTTGGAGATATCAATAATCCATCACTATATATATATATATATATATATATATATATATATATATTGATATATATATATATATATATATATATATATATATATCACTTTATAGTAAAATAATATAAGAGAGAATGAATAAACAAAAAAAAAGATGAAGACAATGAATAATTAATCAAATATTATCTAAGCTCACTAGCATAGATAATCAATAAGGTTATATATACATATAAAACAATAACTAAATATAAATTGTTTAAAATCAATAAAAGAGCTTATTCTATCTTAATTTTGATAAACTATAATTATTACAAAAATTGATGCACAATACTAAAACAATAAAATAACCATCGGTTTTTTCTAACTTGCTTTGGAAAAAATATTAAGCTTAATCTTAAAATTGTTTTCAGGGCATTAACAAGTTTAGGATTTTTGTACAGTAGTTAGACCATAACCAACAAGTCAACATAGTTAGCCATCTAAAAGTGATACAGAAATAAGTGTCTAGCTATTCTTAGCTAATAGGTATGTATGCAAGATTATCTAAATTGATCAGATGTAAACTAATGCATTAACTCTAAAAATATTGATTATAATATATGATCACTCTAACTGCTGGTGATGAAGATATTTCACTCTTTAAGAGCTGAGCTCATGGTCAATATTATTTTTAAAAATACTACATATACTTCTATAATGTTTCTGACCTTAATACATATCAACATTTACTAATACTAATAAAATAAAGATAATAAATGCAATTAAAATATTAGTAATTATTATTAAATAATAGAGTTAAATAAATAGGTTATTATATAAATACCATTTATTTAAACCACTTCAAACACTTTTTAGAAAAACCCTTTATTTGTACATATATACACACACTTATGTTTCGACTGTCCTGCAGTCTTCTTCAGACTCAATTTATTTTAATTTTTTAAGTAATATTTACTAAGCATGTGTGGTTGAAAATGCGAAGGTAGGGATCTCTACAGGTCTTAGTCACAAGCTTACATATTGGAAGAAAAGAGGGGAACCTTCTTTATTTCAATCTACTTTCTATATAAATAGGTGAAGCTGAAGCGGTTAGATCTGAGAGCGTGGAGCTATTCAATACTTCACTGATTAAGTCCATAATTCCTATTATACATTATTATTCGCAAAATCTTTTGATTTACAATGAGTCAATGGAAAGATCTTATAGTTAGAAATCTATTATGATAATTTAAAGTTGTAATTATAAATTTATTTAACGCATATTGATTACCTAAGTAATATTTACTAAGGCAATAAACCTAAAGCAAAAAAAATATTTTTTTTTTCTAAAAATTATCTTATGACCTAGATCACTCTATTCAAAACATATGTGTATGTATATATGTACAAATAAAAGGTTTTGTTAAAAAGTGTTTGAAGTGGTTTGGATAAATTGTATTTATATAAGATATTACAGCAAAATAAAGAAAAGAGTGATTTTGGTGATAAATAAGCTATTTATGTTGGATTGCTTATTCATCATTATTCTATTACTTTTTTCATTTCAACTGAGTTTTCTTCTTTCCTTCCCCTTTATGCAAAAGCAGAATATATATAACACATATTTTTGCTTCACTGTCTGATGATTCAAAACCTTGAATCAGTGGTTTAAACCCAGCTATATATGTGTTAAATCACTAGAGAGTGAAAGGACACACATACAAGTTTTAAAACCCTCCTTTATTTTTACATTCATAAGTTAAACGTTTTATTATAAAAAAATATTTAATAATTTTAATTCAAGAATATTTAAATTTCCAGTCCCTTTATATAATCATGTATGTGTGTTCAAGATTGCAAAAATATATTATTGATAAAAATATATTTTTCGTTATTAAATATTATATATATTTATTTTGTAGTTGCGTATTTTATTTTATGATGCAATACCAAAGAAAGTTCTAGAGAGTAATTAAAATAACTCAGAAACGTATAAATAACAGAAGTTTCTAAATTTAATTAAAAAAGGGTAATTAATATATTAAAATCCCTTAGCAAACAAAATGTTAATGAAAATTATCTTTGAATCTATTTCCATTCTAGAAATAGATTAAAACAATACTCTCTAGAACTTGTTGCATCATCATTGAAAATAAACAATAGGTGCATTCAGGCTACTTAATGGACATTCAGGCCATATCAAGCAGAAACAGAGAATATTCAAGAAGGTCTTACTAATATAAATAGAGCCAAAATTTTAGGCTAGCTCTCTGAGTTCGCCATCTTAAACAGTGTTGCAGAATGGACCCACATCAATTTAATTTTTGAAATATGAATCCGGAGTAGAGGGACTAGATTTGCTTCCCCTTTTTCTCCAAAAATTGTTTCCATGATGCTATGCTAACCTAACATCTCCACTTATGGACTTCCTAATTTAAATGCTGTAATAACTATCTCAAGATGCTAGCCATTATTTTTCAAATTTTGCCTTGCTTAACCGTGTTTTCCTCATCTATAATTTTACACTTTTCAATATGTACATACGTCAAGACATCAGGAAATGGAAGGTAAATCCTAATCATGCTGCAAATATGAACTCTTTAAAAAACTTTTAATTTAAATCCTTAATCAATTATAATGTAAAATTTTCTTTCTATTTAAATATAACATAATGCTAATTGTAACCATCTATAAAGTAATGACTTTCTCGTTCTGTTATAAAAATCTAATGCACGAATCTATAATTTTATTTTTTTGTAATGCATTTCTTTAATGGGTTTCACAATTTCTACTTTTAATACTTTAAATGCGGCAAACTTTTATTTTAATATTATAAATTTTGTATGATTTAATTTAATATGCTAATAGTTCAATTGAGTGAACCGATCCTAAATTTTCTTATTAAATATCCTAGATATTATAGGATGCTAAATCGTAAATGTAAGCTTTTTTACCTAACTAAAAGTTCGCTTGATTGAATAATATTTTAAGTTATTCTGTTTTGCTACATTTAATATGTCATTTTATTACCATATTTACGCTATTGATTTTATTTTCAAATTATTTTTTAAAGTAAACTTAATGACCTACCTTTGCTGTTTTTTTTTATTATATGGTCAATCATTTGCCCATCATGCCATCTAGTATGGTAATTACATATGGAATTAATTACTGGTTAGCACATTAATATTTGTTTAATGAAGGGAACAATATTTCCCTCTTTTATTTGTGACATCCTAACTAATATTAAAGGTTATTTCCATACCTTTCGAGAGGGATCAAATTATTTCATATCATTAAGCTAGATTCTATTAAATTACAAGGGCCTTAATCCACATATCAGTGTTATTAAGAACCTGATTTATTTTTATTATTAGCGTTGCTTGGCTTACATAATGTTAGGAATTTCCTCACTTTGCTTTGTCAAATTTAAAACCTGGAGAAACGGGATTCTTTTACTTAATGGCATATCCATGAATGGGGCTTGGAAGCACTGGCTCCAGGATATTGTCAGGTGGTCATTTAGGCTCTGCACAGGTTAACACTGGAAAATAGACTGTGATATTTCCTATGTCATCCCCTTTTCAAATGCTGACCTGTCATGTGTACAGGCACATTTCATATTCTTATATTATTGATGAAGCATTCGTCCTAAAATGGACTCAATCTATTCTAGCATTATTACTTTAGTCAGTACCATGATTCTTGTTTAATATTTTTATATTTGCCCATTTTAAATCTGTAAGGTGTAATGCCATGATTTCTAAATCCATCTCATATTTTCGTTTATATTATAAGTTAGGTAATGTCATTGTAAAGCTTATTTAAGCTACCCGCCCTATCATTGAGACAATGCTGAGTGCACTAACAAATAATACTAAGTAAATCTTTTCCAGTCAGAAAAGAATAGAATAAAATATAAATAAATAACTTTTCTGTTTAAACATTTTAAGGTCTAATGACTAGTGAAGTGAATAGTGTAAATTACAAAATATTTTCGTACGTGGTTCAAATGAACCATAATAAAGTGATGTAACTTACATCCCATTTATCTATTTTAAGGTCATTTATAATCATAGCATCCAAGTCATAATATGGTAAAATTGGTTGCTACTGTTAGCATATTAAGCCTCGTCTTTTGAATATCTGTACATTGTTTAAATCATAATATCCAATTGCAGATTTGTGCATTATTTAATCAGTAACTTATGTTCTATTATTATATAATCTTTCAATACACAAATCAGCATTAATAAAGTGAAACCCATAATTCTATTAATATCATATATATAGATAGATTCGCGAACTGTTTGTTAAAATAAATATTTGTTTATTCATTTTTTTCTAATTAATATTAATAAATTATTAACTATATAATTATTACTTAAGTCTGCTTTGCCTCATGATTTATGCATACACATTGTTAATTGGATTGCATTATATATAGCTGATTTCCATTGACTTTAGGCCAATTTCTAGATTTATTAATGAATTTTATAAAAGCCTAATTATAATCTTGAGCTAGTTCATTCTGTTGGGGGCTGAAGTTCGAAGCCTAGTAGTATTATAATTCCATGTAGATCTCATTTTTCCACTGTTTGGTACGGGATGGGTATAAATAAAATTTCATTTGTTATCATCAGAAATGTTGTTTGTAATGTTATAGATCTGGAAAATAGGCAATAGGACAGAGTTCATAATTATTCCTGACTTATGTATCTTGCACATGATTGGATTTGAGATACTTTTGCCTAGATGTTAGCTCTTGTTAGACAAACATACAATTCTGACCGGTACAATACAAAATTATCCATGTTAAGACCTGAATGATAAATTTTAAAAAATCATTCTATTAATATAAATGATTTTCATAATTGTGCTATGACAATTATTTTATATCCATAATTTCTACTGAATATTCATTAATTTATTGCATTTTATATTCATTTTATATTTAGTATCAGGTATTTATTCACCCATTTTATTTTATATAACTATTAGATAATGAATCAATGTAATATATTTGCTATTAGATTTCATCTTTGATCCTGAATTATCTTTGTAAATGCTTATATTTTATATCATCAATTTTCAAATAATGATAACAATGTTTATTTATTTTTATAAAAAAAAGAAAATGAATAATAAATCTATAAATTAATGATAGATTACTTTTCACAAATATAATCAACAATAGAAATTACAAAATCTATTACTTTCTCAAAAATATTAAAATAAATGCAAATTAATATGATTAAACATATAAATAAATATTTAAATTAAAAAAATTTTTTTTTTTAATTTTCAATTACAATAGAGCCACAAACTATGCTATTATTTTGTTCCAAACTACAAATGTATACAATATATAATAGCTCATGCTTTGTTGATAAACATTATTTAGAATAGAATACATTTCTTTTTATTAAATTGCAAGTTTACAGGATTTTCAATATATATATATATCATAGATACTTTTTATATAAATAGTATGCATATATAAATTAAGGTTATAATATAAACAAAATTTTAAAAAAATAGTAATAGTATAGTTATTAATAATAAATTGAGAGAACACATTTAGATATATATTACTGAATATATATATATATGTGTGTGTGTGTGTGTGTCATATTATTATTACTATTTGCGGGATATTCCGTGTAGTGAAAAAGCTAAATGCTGACGTTTCAGTACAATATATATATATATTCTCATAAAATAATCAATCTAAATAAAACTGAAACGAACAACTAATTATATTTAAAATTATATTTATAATATGATGTATAAAACTTTATATCTTGAAAGAGTCTCAATAAGAAATGAAAGCCGGGTTTATAATTAAATAATTGTAAATATAGTTATTTGTTTCAATTTTATTTAGATTGATTATTCTATTAAGTATATATCAATAACAATATTGTGGACAAATAATTATTTTTATATTGGATATTTGACTATTGTATATATTTTCTCATGCATGCATTCACTGAAGCAATAAGAATTTTAAAAAATTGCCATGTTTTTACTTTTAAAATAAAATAAATAATGAAATGTCTGACTTTGCTCTGGGCAATTTCTTTTTTTTTTTTTTTTCAAAATTTTTTTTCTTATAGAAGCACTAAATTAGTGGTCCTTCTAATTGGTTTAATTTTTTAAAGTCAATATTAACTTTTAATATGTTCTGAAATTTTCTAAAATTTTTAGCATTACCCTCAGAAAATATTTTATTAAGCAAAATACTACAAATCATAGTTGGAAAGGATAATAAAAAAAGAATGAAATATATATGCTTTTGACATAAACTGGAAAAAAATTAACATATATATAATTATGTGCAGTACTCTGAGATGAAAAAATAACTATTGGCATATTGTAGAATTTATTTATAAATTTTTCTTTTTTAAAAAAAATTGATTATGTATTATAACGATCAGGTAGGATTTAGAGTCTGGTCATATCTGCTGTATAAGGGCGCCATCAGGTCATTTGATCCTGGAATATTTATATAGTAGGCAGATAGTATTGTTAAAGATCTAACTTTATTTTATTATAATTATATATTAACCATTAGCCCTTGCCACTAGCTCAAGGAGTAGCAGAGGTTTAAAATATATTTATTAAAATATATTTTTAATAAGAATAAAAAAAAAACTAAATCATTGCCAATACTAATAACACAAAAGATTTTATTTACACACACACACGCACGCATATAT